>MU090210.1:0-38362 GCA_014858505.1 Corymbia citriodora subsp. variegata
TGACAGTGAATCGAGCCTACATGGATCTAATCTGTGATGCTAACCATGGTTATAAGAGCCTCTGTTTTCAATCATTTGTTTAGTACTTAGATGTGAGAATTTATTAATTTATATTATTTTTTTATCATATCTTTAGATCACAATTTTTGATATACTGCCTCTTTTTTGGCAGAATAATGCTGAGGATATTAAGTCCTAGTATTGAAATTGGTTTTACTAAGTCGCGTGCTAGATAGATTCGTGTTAGGTATTTGTGACCTACTTACACATTATACTTGCATTTTTCCTCTTCAAATCAATTTTGTATACTACTCTTAGTCCCTTGTACATGCTCCTTTTTTGGTAGTGCATTGGTAGCTCTTTGGATCCAAAGTTTCTCTTGAACTTTTTCGATCTTGACTTTCAGTAGTGGCAGCACCCTTTTGTCATGATGATGTTACTCGCAAAAGGAATTGCAACTGTGAGTTAATAGTGTTTTTGCCCATGTAGATGATGGTTATGCTGATTAAAGCACAAAATCTTACACGAGATGTTGATGTTGGTACTTAAAACCATATGATTAGATAACGTTTGATGGAATAAAGGGTAATTGAAATAACTTGCAATCCTCAGAAAAGTGTAAGTTTCCTTTTATAGATTATATAGTTCACCCGTAGGGCATCAAGTACCAGATAAGTCAAATACCATATAAGTCATTGACTGATCAACCAAGGCATTTACATCCATATGCATGTTCGGGGCATCCTGCTTGCATGAATTGGATAGCAGACTGTGCTCCATTTCTTTATTGAATTTTCCAGTGTAACTTTTATTTGTCAGAGACTCTAGAGTACAATGTTTGGTTCAAACACATTTTGCGGAAGATGAAGATGGCTTGTAATGACCATTTACTGTGTAAAGCATTTTCTTTCGTAAACTTTTAACTTCGATGCTTCCAGCAAGTAACTTATGTGGAGTGTGTCAGTTTTCTTAAAAAGAGATGATATTTGACATATGGGGTTAAGTAATTGAAGTATTGTTATTTACTTAGCAGCCTTCTGTAGAAATTATTGGCTTTACAATGGGTGAACTCAGGGGTCCTTCAAGATGGTGTTCTCTTTATCTAGGTATAGGTTTGGATGAGACACTGGTGGATAATGTGGTAGAAAAGGCTGAAATGCTGCTTGTACAAGGTGAGCGATTCATAACGGTGCTCTCATCTGTTGTGAAAACTAGTATGCCTGTTACAATCTTTCTTGTGATTTCTCTACCTTTCTTGATATCTTATGTTTGCAACTATTGTAATATCTTCCCTATCTCTCATCAAGTATGGTATCATGTCTTTAGTGACTAAATTACTAAATTTTAGACATTAAGTTGAACTATTTGTAGATAAGACATGGTATGGGTGCTTAGAATGACACATAGATGTAAGTCAAATAGTGTTTAATTATTTGAAAAATGAGCTTGTTATCGACATTGTAAAGGAGTCATTGTTAGACGGTGGGCCTTTACACATAACTTGAACCTGTTCAATAAAGGTCCATTTAGTACCTGTTGAGTTCGTTACAGAATACTGACAATAACATGTTGTTTTGTTGTCGTCATGCTTTTGAAGGAGCAAAAAAGAGAAACTGCACAACTTTTTTGTATCTTTGCTTCCCTGCCTCAAACAACTTGGGGTTTGTTTGTACCTTTTCAATTCTCAAATGCTACCCTGAAGAAATGCAATCTTACTTGTTTAAAAAAAAAAAATTATAGTTTGACCGCTAAAATCTGGAGCAAGATCAGAATATTGGTAGGATCCTATGTAATTCTCGAGATTGTGGCATGCTTATGGTATTTGCCTTGGGGATCGAAAGCATTTTGTATTGATTAATAATGTGCATGTTGCTGTAGCTATTGCTTTTGTCTCTCTACCAGAGTGCAAATTTCTTCAGCTGGCTTCTAAAACGTAGGAAGCGATTGATGTCAGAGCCAAGTGATCAACTTTTAACATACAATCTAACTTTTGTCAATCAGGGTCCTTCCTTATAGTGAATTCCTATATACTCTTGTGAATTTCGATGGTGCACCTATTGTTCTGTTCTTGAAGTTTCTATATGATCAAGATTCTACTATGCATCTTCTATATCTTTCTGAGGCTGATGAAGTAATAGCCATTGATCTATGAGTGATTTTCTCTAACTTGTTCTAGTTGCTAATTATACTTTACAATATGGCACTTGGAACCCCAGAATCTTTAGTTGTTCATACCTGATGGAGGTACCAAGTTGAATGTTTGGCATCACCATCTATAAAAAGCTTCCAGTAGAAATTCCTTGTGTATTTATATCTTGAAGGTTAAAGTTTTTCCAGTCATTTCAGTTCACATATACTTTTACTTGGGCTGAGTTGTGACATGTCATTATTGTTGATAGAATGGCTAACCATTTGACTAATAAATTTTTTCTCTCACAAATTATCTACGAGTTTTGCTCCTCCTTGGTTTTCCTAATGAATTTCTTTCAGCTAATGAAAAAAAGGTTAACCTGGCCCTAGTTATAAAATCATATATATCATCTAGAGACATGAAGTGAGACTGGATTCATGATTAGACATAAGATGACCATATAAATCAAAGGTGGTGGGTCATCTCTTCATCCTTTGTACCTGAAATTTGGTGAGGCAGTGGCTTGGATACTGCAAGGTGTGGTCAGCTTAGTATTGCCTTCATGTACTCTAGCAGCTACTTTTGTTGGCCTTTGCTAGGTTGTGCAATCCATCTATGTAGCAGAGAATTAGAATATAAGGTTGTAATGGAAATTGGTCATGCTTTAAATGTCAGAATGATGTGCTGTCAAGCCTAGTATTATTTTCATGTGCTTTAGCAGCTGACTCATGCTTTAAGGCAATGTGAACAAATTAGTTGCCAAAATGAGGATTTGAAATTTTAAATGACTCCTGGTTTGGGGGTTAGTTCTTCATTTCAAGTCATCTTGCCATCGTCTTCATCTATATTCATTTTTGAATTAACGGGTACCCACCAAAGCACGAAAACTAGGATCTTTCCTGCAATAATACCTACAGGTTCTCCCAATTCTGTGAAATTCTGGATCTCTTTATATGCATAACAGGAGCTTGAGTATGACTACCTGGGTTCAAAATTGATTTATACTAACATTGCAATCCTTTAATTAAAAGCTTGCGCTTTCGGTTTTACCCAACTCGTCAATTATTTGAGCTGAAATATTCATTTCTCATTTGGTTGATTTAGGACTTCTGCGAATGGGGTGTGTAGACCATAAAGTTGTAGCTATATTTGTCACTTCCTTGCCTGAGTGGCCAAAACCTCGAGACTGTAATGAGAGAAGGAGAGAGAGAAAAGGCAAGCTTACATCCGTAGCCATCAAAAGAATGAGCTGCAAACCCAGCGATCTTCACGCGCTTCGGATGTCCAGCCAAGCACGTGAAGATTTGCAGTGGGCAAAATTCCTCTGCCTCGCAGATAAGAGGAGGGGCTGGATCAAACATGCCCTGCACATTTATTGGTAACAAGACTTGGTGATCCGTCCAAAGTGTGGGTGAAGATAAAAATAAACACGAATGCCGTTCGCTGCTCGACTAGAGAATGATTCTGTACGTTCAAGTTTCGTCACAAATTGAAAAATAAAAGATAAATGGCATGTGGAAGGGGTTTGGATTTTGGGTGGTGATGGTAAATGACATGGTCAAAGTATTTCTATCTGGCTGGGTGTGTGGAGCTCGGGTGATGATGGCAAATGGCTTGGTGAAGTCCGAGCTTGGCCCGTCGTCTCAACATCTTAAGCAAGCGTGAAGGTTCAATCTAGTAAGATGCGGATTTGAATAATTCGTTAGCTTATTTTTTTTAATTCAAAGTAGATGAGGATTAATGATTACATTGCTTTTTCCAAATTATAATTTCAACAACTAAATACATCACCACATTCGCATCAATGTGATGTCCCATGAGTCCAACGTTTCCATGCCAGCTTTGCTAGAACAGAGCAAAGCCTCCTCGTGTCGGCCACTTTGTTTTGTTGGGGTGCGCACCGAACGAGATTACCATTGAACGGGCCCGAATCAAAACGATACCGTTCGGTAGCAAACTTGAACACGACATGCTATACATGACATTATTTGTAAATTAACGTGAATTAAGGTTTCTTCATTCCGTGAAAAATGAAAAAATTATAAAATATATTCTTAAAAATGATGATTTGTATTGTTTGAAATAATCAATCAATGAAATACTTCTTATAATTGACCATAATTTATGTCCAAATATTTTTGTGCATGATGATAATTCTCCATGTTCGTTCATTTTTTAGCTGTTCAAGTGATTTAAAAAAAAAATCCAAATAAGGACTTCGGTTGGCAATTCAATACAGATCCCTAATCTGGAATCGATTTTGGCTTTTATCTTTTCGACTGGAATCAAGCGCAATGGAACATGTATCGCAATTGCCGGTAGATAAAAGCCCAGTAATTTGATCTGTCTTAGACCTCGTATGATCTCAACATGCAAGCATACATGCAAGCTATATCTGGTCTAAAGTTTAAACACGAATGGGTGGAACCACTCGATCCGTGCTTAACTTATAGATTTTCCTCCTTTCTTTTTAATCAGCTACGCTGCACGTTTGCGTGGAAGAGTACATTGTTTTTGTCTCAATTCTTGATTGCAACTAAAAAAAAAAAAAGTTTGTAAAAAAGAAAATGCCCAAACACTTATTAAGCGATTATATGAAGAAAATTTACGATTTTTTTCAATGCGCTGCTTTTCTCTTTCATTTTTTGTCTTCTGTTTTTTCTTTTTCATGTTGCTGTGCTGTTCTGTCTAAATTTTTTTTTTCTTTGGTTCATTTTGCGATTTTATTTATAGATAATTTGTATAGCAATTTATTAAAAGTTCATACCGGGTATAAGCAATGCAACAAATGAATGAACATAAGGTATACGATGACGTGTGAGCAGCATATGGTTCCGTCTCATCAATCTTCATTCTTCACTTGCTTAGCAAAGGGAGAGAAGGTAAAAAGAAACTTCTTGATTTGACTACTCTCATAAAGAATTTCAAAGAACAAATTATTAGATACTTGTCGGGCATTACTAACCATCGATTTGATCAATCTTTGCCATACCAAGCATCATGAACATTTTTCCATTAGAATAACGAAGGATATAACAAAGTATAACGTTTTTTGAAATTAATTGATGGATGATGATGCGTGTTCCAAAAAAAATCACATTTCATTTGATAAGAGAAATGGAAGGGGAAATGAAATGAAATTAAAAGAGGAATAGAGAGGAACGAGAGTTTCCCTTTTTGTCTAGACGTGATTACGATAATTAATCTATTAATTTATAATATTCATATTGCAACGTGAAATATGTCATTAAAAGAAGCGAAAGAGGGGAAAAAAAAAGAAAAGAAGATAAGAGGTATAAAGTGCTTGGAAGTCTAAATGAGAATGTGACGTCGAGCTATGGAGTTGGTCTTTTTAACACAGAAATGAAGAGTGAGCGAAGGTGACGCGGGTACAAATCTGGCGATGACTTAATTGCGAGTGAAGAATTCCAAGCTGGTATTAGTTGAATGGAGGGATTTAATTTAAAGACGCAATAGATTCTCATCAACTTCTCGACCAGGTTGTTGCCTTACGAGACTTTTTCCATAACCTAGCCGGACAGTCATCTAGCCCGACCGTAAGTGTACCATACTCCTGTATTGCCTTCTTGTTGCCCTCCCTCTTTGTACGCCAGTTCAAGTGTCCATGACAATAAAGAACATGAATCGGAGGCAATGCAGGTTATGCTATAGATAGAGCTATGTCAGATGCAGAAATATTTGATCCCCACTCGGAGTTCTGCAGGTTTAGCCCTTGCAGAATACCATCTAAATGTCATCAGGCACCTAAAAAGATCTTCTTACGTTTCTTTTACTGATTGAGCATTCTTTTACCAACTGATCATGTCCTCCAAGGAGAGATTTATTGGATACTGAAATATAGACTATAGGTGGAAAGTCTCACACATTTTGTATTGCTTAAAGTTATATTTATCTTCTTCTCATTACAGAAGGGCATTTCATCAAATCATTTTGATTAATCAGGTTCGCTGTTGGGAGTTTAACTTTCAAAGAGGAATTTAACTGTTGGTCAGCCGAAAAATAGTAAGGTGAATACATGAGTTTATTTCATGGATGTTTTCAATTGTAGAAAATGAATGATTTGAAAAAATAATTTCTAAAAATGATTGCTTGTGCCGCGCAAGATAATCATGCAATAAAAATTTTTCGTTACCGATAACAAATTATGTTAAATATTTTCTTGGATTATAAAAATATTTTTCGTTTATTCAATTTTATAAGCAATACAAATGGTTATTTTTACAAAATTGTTTCCAAGCCATTTATTTTTCACAAAACAAATATCACCCTAATTGTATGTGGTGTCTTCTAGTCTATTGCTAATGGAACTTAAGTCTTAGACTGACAAGAGAATCACATGACCCGATCTCCTTCTTTTTACTTGGATACAGACTAATGTTTTCTACCATGAATTACCATTCTGGGGATGCTAGAGTTGTGGCAAGCGGACCACATGAAGTTACATTATGTAGATGTATCTAACGGGAGAAGCTGTGGAATTATGGCCGTCGGG
Source organism: Corymbia citriodora subsp. variegata (assembly GCA_014858505.1). Classification (NCBI taxonomy): domain Eukaryota; kingdom Viridiplantae; phylum Streptophyta; class Magnoliopsida; order Myrtales; family Myrtaceae; genus Corymbia; species Corymbia citriodora. The sequence continues at coordinate 6,645 of MU090210.1, forward strand.
ACTTCCCCATCACACCCGTAAGCTATTTTGAAATAGAACTTGCTTATATCGATCATGCTAACTTCAATAACTTCCTCAACGGTACTAATATAGATAATGTCCTTTCATCATCAGGAAAGAAAAAGGAAATTTGTCATTTGGTTGTCTCGATCCAATGACGTATATATGCCTTTGAATCCAAAATAGAGGAATTATCAGGATTTTGCTCATGGAAACTGATATGGGCCAAGTGCAGAACCATGTAATAGTCTAATTCAAGGACAATCTGATCCATATCTCTCAGGCCTAGGCCCAAGTAGATCCTATCTAGAAGCCCAGAGATGGACCCATCATGCATCCATTGCTGTACAAGGCGATCGGTCATGAGGATCCCATGTGATGTCGAAAAAGAAATGCCTAAACGCTTCTTTATGGAACAATGGAAATGCGGTGTGCTGCTTTATGTGCTAATGCTTGCAGCAGTTTGGCATACTAGTATAATCATTCCTAGTAGGGTATAAATATTAAGCAGAATGGAACTGTTAAAAAAAGTTCCATATGGCAGCTTTCGTGTGTCTAAACTGGGAGGAGGATACCCAAGTGAATAGAGTATGTAGCATCTTTCAACTTGAAAGTTGATGCAACTTTGTGATCTTTATTACCAATAGCAGACATCTTATGGCTCACACCTTTCATAATGCTTTGTTTGCAGTTAAGTAGTTATTTTATCTGGTGTTCTTGAATACTTCTTTTTCAAATTTAGAATCTTACTTCACAGTCCAATAGCTTTAGCATGGGTTTTATGGAAGAATTTTTGAAAGCGTATGTTTGGTGTCATATGTAACTTATTGATTTGTTTGGCTCCTTAGCTTTAATCTCATATTTTTTTCATCTTTTTTATTTTCCCACTGGAAAGTAATTTTTCATTTTGTTTTATGGAACTCTTCTGGTAATCTTTGGAATTTGAAGATTGCACTGCTCAATTTTTTCCTCCAGTTCAAAGAGTTCCTCACATACTCGAAGATGCTGGTTTAACTTAAGATGGTCAAGATTCATTTGTAGAGCTCTCAAAATCTTCAAAGCAATGTTTCAATAACCTTTGCAGCGGAGATAAAGATGGGGTTTCATGCTTCAGTATATTTGGTGTCTTTCCAATCAAAAGTATAGTAAATGTCATGTTTATTCAAATGAAATATATAGCAGTATGGTCTATCAGATTCAGTCAACAATTCCTCTTTTCTTGTTTATGCTTCTCATATAGCAGTCTTTCTTAATAAATGGATTTGATGGCAGATGGTATTGCCTGGAAATTAATGGGCTGGTTAAGTAAACAACTATACTAGGTAAAGCTATGCTTGTGAAAGTTTCATATGTCTATGCCATTTCCCAAGCTAGATTTCGCTTCTACTGGTCACTTTAGAGATGACACCTCCAATTTCGATACATCACACTTATGCAAAGCTTTTAGTTGTTTGACCTGAGGTTAGCCTGCCTCACATACTTTCTGCTCTACTGTAAACTACTGGGTTTCTACTCTATATTGGGAAGATTGAGAGAGCCTATGAGGATCTTTCCCCTTTCCAACAAGTTTAATCAAGACCAAGAACATTGCAAAAGCCAAAAGCTAGTCCTTACTAGTTTTGAATGCTTTCGATATTTTGAAGGCCGATTTTCAATTGAAAATAGACTTCAAAGCTGATTCAAATGCAACCTAAGAACCTTGAGGATGAGCTCAAGAGGGGGCAATTTCTATCTTGACGAGCGGACAATCTCGGCATTTAGGGACCGTAATTCCCGGCCAAAGAAGACAGGAAAATCTGGGCTCAGGAAAAGCAGAGGATTATGGCCTAAGTTGGGTGGGCATTTTTTTCAGCATGCAATAATTGCCTAAGGGAGCTCGAAAGGGAAATGGACGGTGCTTTTTTCCACAGCCAAGAAAAAGGAGATAGAGAGAGAGTGTATTGGGGGTCTGCAAAAGAAGAAAACATGGAGAGAGAGAGAGAGAGAGGAGAGAGTACTATCGGGGCACGTGGGAGTAAATGACAAAAAGCAAAAAAGTCGTAATTTCAACGTAAGTTCATTCAACCTACTCACGAAGCATCCACGTTTCATCCAAGTTCACTTTTTCCTGTGCACTTTAATTTCCAAGAATTTTACTCTTCATAGTTAAATTTCTCCATCGTTTCTTTTCAAAGCCAAAACCGAAATCAAGTTCAACGCTGTTCTGGAGCTGAGCAAGTTATCTTTATAGAAAAAGCGTGAAAAGTTGGAGACTTTGCAAAAGTCACGAATTGACAGTGAAGGATTATTTTCATGGGCCGCCGAAATGTTTACTTTTTCAATAAAATAACTTTCACAAGTCAACAAATTATCCTCCCAAATGATTTATTAAAACTTATCTATAACGCAAAACTTTAAAATTTCCTTCCGTTAAAAATCTTACCTCAAATTAACTTCCGCATCCCTGATACTCTTACTTCCGCAGCTTAATAACTCCAAAATTGAATTATGCAATTCAAACTTCACATCATTTTCGAATTTGTGCTTTAATTTAAGAAACAATTTTGATTAGACAAATAAAGGATTTAAATCCTTATCGGGTCGAAATAAGTCTGACATGATGAGCTCCCGTGACGTGCACGCAATATCCTCTTTCTCTTTTCCTTTCCCTCCTTCCTTTGTCCCTTTCTTCCTCTTCTTTTGCCCATCTTTTCGTTTCTATCGTGGTGCCGCTCTGCTTTTTCCCTTTATATCTCTTCTTTTTCTTTTCTCTTTCCTTCCGTTTCTGTCATGGTGTGGCTCTCCATTTTCCCTTTATATCACTTCTTTTTCCTTTTTCTTTAAAGCTCACTTTATGACCAAGTCAAGAAGAATGGCAAAATATCAGAGCAATCACTAAACTAAATCAAGAATGGCCAGCATTAGTACGTATGGCCCTCGGTCGGGAAACCTAGTATTAATCAGAGTTTCACCTCCATATGTCCTTCCAACAAAAACGGGTTACAAGGTTGAAATCATTATTTATCATAGGGTCCTCACCGACTGCTGCCCCCCCAAACTTTTCTTCCTAGAAGAGATAAAGATACCTGAGATTTCTACAGAGCAAGCCCTTGCTCTGAATTAAGTTCATTAAGGACTTAGTTAGGTCGACTCCTTTTTCTTTTCCCTTTCTTTTCATTTCTATCGTGGTGCTTGCTCTCCCTTATCTCTTTATATCACTTTTTTTTCTTTTTCTTAAAGCCCACTTTTTGACCAAGTCAAGAAGAATGTCAAAATACTAAAGCAATCGCTAAACTAAATCAAGAAAAAACATTTGTTGAGAAAAATTATAAATTTTGATTTATTAATTTGGCTTTGCCTTTGCAGCCCAAAAAAATTGGCTTTGGATTAATTAAGAAATTGTGAAAAAATAAATAAATTTGGCTAAATGAAATCAATAAGTTGACGTCCAAGAGTTCCTCGCATGATTGTTACCCAGAGATGCTGATTTAACTGACAATGATTAAGATATAATTGTGGAGCTCTCAAATTCTCTGTGTTTCAATATCCTTTGCAGTGGAGATAAAGATAAGCTAGAGTTGATCAGCTTTAGAGAACAATGCGGTTAAGTTATTGAATTTATAGTGAAAATTTAGCACTTATAAAGTATTGTGAATTAATACTATAAAAAAATAGGGATCGTGAAATGCACAAGCACTCCTTTTTTTTTCACACCACAATTTCTACATAAATAGTGTTGGTAATTCTTTTAACTTGTATTCTTATAGGTGGATATGAGAATAAGCTTCTTTCTATTGTAAAATGAAGTAATTAATTCATTGGATCTTTTACATTTCACTCCATTCTTGATGCAAATCTTTTAATTGGAGTGGATTCAATGTTGGAAGAATTTTGTTTTATCAAGTAATTACATTAAAAAGAATGCATTAAATGGTATCTAAATGGATGGATTCACTATTAAGCATACAAATTGCTTCACAGCTTGCACCAACCAAGTTGAATAACAACATTAATATGCTTACATATATTTTGAGTGATAAGTAAAATTTATTGAACACATTTTTAAAAGATAGCTTTGCCTAGTTATTTAAGAATAATAGATAATCGTTGGATAAGAATAATATGCTTAGGCATATTTTGGGTGGTAAGTAAAACCTATTTAACAATTTTGATAAACATAGCTACCCCTCATTATTTAAGAGGAACCGCATGCATTTATGTTTAAGTATTATATAAAGTTATATATTCAATCTAAAATAAAATAACACTGAACGTTTCAGCTCCATCCAATAATATAAATATTTGAATTAACATATTGGAGAAATTATAAGTGTTTAAGGAAGATGGCAATCGCTAAACGGAACCAAGCAAAAATTGTCCAGAAAAAATTTGAAAATTTTGATTTGTCAATTTCACTTTAGGTCGAACAAAAAATTGTGAAATCAAAAAATGTAATCGATAACTTCGGAATTAATTAGGGAGCAAAGTGGCGGTCCAATCACACATCCGAAATAAGAAATGGACAAAAACCAAGAAGTGGTGGGACCAAGCCATTGACGGAGGGGGAGAAAAGAAAAATTATTCGAGCTATCTAATTACAAATCTACCCCTAGATTCTAAAATCCAGTGAAGCTCCTCGGCTTTAGCTTCCCTCTTTTCATTTTGTCCTAAATACCTGAAGACCCGCAAATTTTAGGTTTAGTTTAATTTTATCCCGAATTTTTTTTTCTCAAAAAACTCTCAACTTTAAACCTAATGCTACATCGACTTCCAATTTTTTCCGTCTAGAAAGAAATTTCAAACTTCATGTCCAATCTCAAATGAACCTTGAATAATCACAAGTACCTCGAGGACGAGGTCAAGAGAACAGTTTCCATCTTAACCTGGGGGGGCAATCTCGGCATTTAGGGACTGAAATTCACGGCCAGAGATAGACGATAAAATCTGGGCTCAACAAAACCCAGGGGATTCTCGGCCCAGTGGAGTGGGCAATTTTTCCGCATGCAATCATTGCCAAAGAGAGCTCGAAAAAAGAAAGGGATGGAGCTTTTCTTCACGGCAAAGAGAAGGAGATACAGAGAGAGGGTTATGGTCAGCAAAAGGGGGAAACCTTTTATAAATAAATAAATAAATAACCGAGAAAGTGGTCCGCACAGAAAAAGAAATAAAAGAAGAACGGAGGAGGCGAAAAGAAAAAATGAAGAGAGATGGAAATTGTCGGGGTACGTGTGAGGAAACAACAGATAGGAAAAAGCTGCAATTTCACCGAAAGTCTGTTTACTTTTATAACATCCACGTTTCCTAAAGGTTCACTTTAAAACTTCCACCATGTGATGGCAACGACCATATGGTCCCTGTCAACGCAAATTACTAATTTATATCTAGTCTGGCAAGTCTGAGTTAAGGCGAGTGCCCATTAATTGGACTAGATAACTCAAATCAATAAATTTATGAGATTTGAAGGAGAAATTAAGACTAAATCAGAGCACAAAATAAACTCTTCTCATTGTGCTAGGGTACCGAATGAATATATATGCATGTTGATAATTTTTATTGATTCTTGACACGCACTGATAACATAATTTTTTAGAATAAGTTATTATTAATAATACAACATTTCAATATTTCCGTATCGAAATAGAGTTTATCAATTTGACTGTACAATCTATATATCAGGCTCAAAATAAGAGGGTAAATTCCTAAATGTGATTAAGAGCTTAAATATATTTGACAAAAAAAACCCTTTTCTGATGGAAAACAAAGTAACAAAACAAAGAGGAAAGTTGGACGGTACAAGCAGCGGACTAAGCATGCCCTCTTTGTTGTCCCGACACTTTGTATGTTTTTATCTATTCTGAGCACTTGCGTGGAATATATTTGGACCGGACTAATCTCTCCCTCTCCCCCCACTTCTCATTTTCTCTTGCAAATCCATGTCACAGGCACGTGAGGTAAGCAATGATGACAAGGGAAAGATCATTTATTTGGAGCGAGGAAGAAAGAAATGTACAAAGGAACTAGAAAGAGTTGTTGTGGAGTTGAAAAGTCTACCTAGAGAAGAAATTAGACCACAGGAAAGACATAATATACGGGGCACTGAGGCATTGAAAGGAGTCTCCACCTTAACGTGGAGTAAGGGTTATAGAAATATTTACCCTCGTACTGATTCTTATTCAACAATGTCTGCTCTTTGGTCCATGCATTTGCACGTTTCTTATCTTGCAAGTCTGTCCATGTACTGTTATGTATTTAGAAAATCTTCCCACTATATCTACCAAGACTACCATCGTATTCAATTACTAGCAAAATAAAGGCAGATGTGTGTAAAAAATTACATGTTATTGAAAGTAGACAGGAAGTGCTTAAATCCTTATCAACATTGCGAATGGAAGGAAATCTTGGGGAGATCCGTGTACGCTCAAAACCTATTTCCTCTTTTCATTTTGTCTTCTTTTCCCTTTCTTTGCTTTTCTCTTATGGTGCGTGCTCTCCCTTTTCCCTTTTCATCTCTTAAAATCCTCAAATTTTATGTTCCATCTTAATTCTATCCTAAATTTTTGCATTATATCCGAAAATCCTTAATTTTAGATCCAATACCAAATTGGTCCCTAATTTGTTCATCTTAAAAAATTTCAAACTTTATGTTTAGTATCAGATTTGCCCCTTACAAAGGCAAGAACCTTGATGATGAGATCGAGGACGAGCAATTTCCATCTTGACGGAGAGAGCAATGTCGAGAACTGGAATCCACGGCCAAATAAGACAAGAAAATCTGGGCAAGAAAAAAAGGCAAAGGATTCTCGGCCAAGTGGGGCGGGGAATTTTCTTCGCGGCCAAGAAAGAGAAATACTTTTACCAAAAGTATTAATTCTATCCTGAAATTTTGTTATCTAAAAAATAATTCTCAACTTTAGATTCAATCATAAATTTATCTCCAATTTTTTTGTCTAAAAAATCCAAAACTTTATGTCTAATCCAAAATATGCCCAAACATTTTTTTATCTAAAAAATCACTAACCAATCTTCAATTTGATCATAAAATTAGGCATTGGTCTACCTAGATAAGTTTGCTTATTCAATTCACAAGCAGCAAAGGACACGCAAATATGTTTTTGATTTGGATTATCTAAGGAAATGAATTTAATTTGTTAAATAGTCAAAAACATTTAATCAATCTAACGAATATGTTTGTGACTAGTTTTGTCACTAAAATAATTTAAAAGTATTAAAATCGAATATTCACCGTAATATGATGATCAAAAGTTTACTTTCTTAGAAGGTTTGTGCATGTAGGCACCATATAAGCTTGTACACGGAAGCTTGCACCCTTCTAGATTATCATGCTATCCAAACGTAGTAATAAATATATCTTAGAATAGGTATGGGCATGAACATTCAATAATATTAAAAAAAAGTAAATTCAAAATTATTGATTTCGAAATATATAAATATATCTTAGAATAGGTATGGGCATGAACATTCAATAATATTAAAAAAAAGTAAATTCAAAAATTATTGATTTCGAAATATATATATATATATATATATATAAACTCAACATATTTGAAATTAAGTGCTCTAATTTTAAAATTATAGTAATTCAAAAGATTAAACTGTTATTGGGACTATATAGGTAAGGTAAGGAAATTAGCTTTATGAACATTGTGGAATTAGAATTCTTTAGTTTCTTTGGTTGAAAAAGCTTTCATTAAGTTCTAAACATTATCTATTTATACAAATATAATGTTGAAAACTTGAGAATCTCTTGTGCTCTCCTAAAATATTCTTTATACCCTCACCTAGTATTATGATCTTAATGAGTGAGTGAGGTAAAACTACCAGCGCGTCTTTTCTAGTTCCTTAATGTTCCAGGACAAAGGGAAAAAGGTTTTGATGGTGGGGCTTGCACTCTTGCCAATAGTGTTATTTTTCACTAGAAAAATAGGATTTAGGTAATGTGCCCCATCAATTTTCTCTTCTTCCCAGAGCTTTTGAGTATAATCAAAACTAAAGCTATTGGAAAACTAATTTCATATTTCACTGATTTCCATTAAAGATGTTGATATTTATCAAGAAACTTCGGTATTGTGATTTTAGAAATAAATCGAATAGATCAATTTAGAATTTTTATTCAAAGACTTTATACATATTTAATAGATTTGAGGATACGTGATCATTGATAATGCAATATTTCAGTAATGAAATCGGTTTGATACAATAATATTTAACATGTTCAGAGTGAGAGGGGGTAAATTCTTAAGCGAAGTCAAGAGCTTAAATTAGCAAACCAAAAGGATAGTTCCATGGTGCAAGTAGTGGACTAAGTGTGCCCTCTTCATTGTCGTGATGCTTTGTATGTATTTATCTACTCTAAGCACTTGTGTGGAAAATATTGGACTGGACGAATCGATGTCTTTCTCTCTCTCCCCACTTTCCATTTTGTCCCGCAAATCCATTTCGCTGGCACGTGAGGGAAGCGGTGACAACAAGGGAAAGATCAAGGATTTGGAGCGAGGAAGAAAGAAAACGTGCAAAGGTCAAGGAAGGAACTAGGAAGAGTTGTCGTGGAGTTAAAATGGAGAAGAAATTAGACGAGAGGAAAAGACAAAATATACGGAGCATAGTTGCGTTTACAGGGATCTCCACCTTAAAAGACGTAGAGCAAGGGTTATAGAAATATCTGCCCTCGTATTGATACTTATTCAACGTTGGCGGCTCTTTGGTTAGTCAAACAACTAATAAAATATATCAGCGGTCCTTGCATCTGCACGTTCCTTGTCCAGAAGGATTGCAAGTCTTTGAGGATGAGATCAAGAGGGAGCAATTTCTATCTTGACGGGGGGACAATCTCGGCAATTAGGGACCGAAATTCCCGGCCAGAGAAGACAGGAAAATCTGGGCTCAGGAAAAACAGAGGATTCTCGCCCAAGTGGGTTGGGAATTTTTTTCAGCATGCAATAATTGCCTAAGGGAGCTCGAAAAAAGAAATGGACGGTGCATTTTTCCACAGCCAAGAAATAGGAGATAGAGAGAGTGTGTTATGGTCAACAAAAGAGCGACAGCTTTTATAAAGGAAAACTGACAAGGGTCCGCAAAAGAAGAAAAAATTGGAGAGAGAGAGAGAGGAGAGAGAACTGTCGGGGCACGTGGGAGGAAATGACAAAAAGCAAAAAAGTTGTAATTTCACCGTAAGTTCGTTTAACCTACTCACGAAGCATCTACGTTTCATCCAAGTTCACTTTTCCTCGTGCACTTTAATTGCCAAGAATTTTACTCTTCATTAGTTAAATTTCTCCATCATTTCTTTTCAAAGCCAAAAATAAAATCAAGTTCAGCGCTGTTTTGGAGTTGAGCAAGTTAGCATCGAAGTAAGAAAAACCATTTTTATCTTTATAGAAAGGGCGTGAAAAGTTAGTGACTCTGCAAAAGTCACGACTGACAGTGATGTATTATTTTCATGGGTCACCGGAAAATTTACTGTTCAATAAAATAACTTTCACAAGGCAATGAATTATTCTCTAAAATAATTATTCAAAATTATCTATAAATCAAAACTCTAAAATTTAATTCTGATAAAAATCTTACCTCAAATTAACTTCCATATCTATGATACTCTTATTTCTGCAGCTTAATAACTCCAAATTGAATTTTGCTATTCAAACTTCACATCATTTTTGAGTTTGTGCTTTAATTTAAGAAACAATTTTGATTAGACAAATAAAGGATTTAAATCCTTATCGGTCAAAATAAGTCTGATATGACGAGCTCCCGTGACGTTTACGCAAAATCATCTTTCTCTTTTCCTCTCCCTCCTTCTTTTGTCCCTTTCATCCTCTTGTTTTGCCCATCTTTTCGTGCCTATCGTGGTGCCTGCTCTCCTTTTTCCCTATATATCTCTTCTTTTTCTTTTCCCTCTCTTTTCATTTCTGCCGTGTGCTCTCCATCTTTCCTTTAGGTCGACTCCTTTTTCATTTCTGTCGTGGTGCGCGCTCTCCCTTATCTCTTTATAAATTTTGATTTATTAATTTGGCTTTGTGTTTACGGCCCAAAAAAATTGGCTTTGAGTTAATTAAGAAATTATGAAATAAATAAATAAATTTGGCTAAATGAAATCAATAAGTTGACATCCAAGAATTCCTAGCATGATTGGTGCCCAGAGATGCTGGTTTAACTGACAATGATTAAGATACAATTGTGGAGCTCTCAAATTCTCTGTATTTCAATATCCTTTGCAATGGAGATAAAGATGAGCTAGAGTTGATTAGATTTAGAGAACAATGCGGTTAAGCTCTTGAATTTAAAGTGATAATTTAGCACTTATAAAGTATTGTGGATTAATACTATAAAAAATAGTGATCGTGAAATGCACAAGCACTCTTTTTTTTTTAACACTCCACAATTTCAATTAGTGACATTTTAGTTTGGCTTGTTGGTACATAAATAGTGTCGATAATTCTTTTAGCTTGCAGTCTTACAGGTAGATATGAGAATAAGCTTCTTTCTATTATAAAATGAAGTAATTAATTCATTGAATTTTTTACCTTTCAGTTAATTCTTGATGCAAATCTTTTAATTGAAGCGGATTCAATGTCCGAAGAATTTTGTTTTATCAAGTAATTACATTAAAAAGAATGTGTTAAATGACATCTAAATCGATGGATTCACTATTAAGCATACAAATTGCTTCACATCTTGCACCAACCAAGTTGAATAACAGTATTAATATGCTTACATATATTTTGAGTGATAAGTAAAAGATATTTAACACATTTTTTAAATATAGCTTCAACTTGTTATTTAAGAGTAATAGATAATTGTTGGATAAGAATAATATGCTTAGGCATATTTTGGGTGGTGAGTAAAACCTATTTAACAATTTTTATTAACATAGCTACCCCTCGTTATTTAAGAGGAATCGCATGCGTTTATGTTTAAGTAGTATATGAAGTTATATTCAATCTAAAATGAAAGAACGCTGAACGATTTAGCTCCATTCAATAATATAAATATTTGAATTAACATATAGGTGTTCAAGGAAGATTGCAATCGCTAAACAGAACCGAGCAAAAATTGTCCAGCAAAAATTTGAAAAATTTGATTTGTCGATTTCACTTTAAGTTGAAGAAAAAATTGCGAAATAAAAAAATGTAATCGGTAACTTCAGAATTAATTAGGGAGCAGAGTGATGGGTGACGGGTCCAATCACTCATTCAAAATAAGAGATGGACAAAAACCAAGAAGTGGTGGGACCCAGCATCGACGGAGGGGGAGAAAGAAAATTATTCGAGTTGTGTAATTACAAATCTGCCCTTGGATTCTAAAATCCAGCGAAGCTCCTCGGGTTGCGCTTCCCTCTTTTCATTTTGTCCTAAATAGCTAAAGACCCGCAAATTTTAGGTTTGTTTTAATTTTATCCCGAATTTTTTTTTCTCAAAAAATCTCAACTTTAAATCCAATGCTACATCGACTTCCAATTTTTTCGTCTAGAAAGAATTTTCAAACTTCATGTCTAGTCTAAAATGAACCTTGAATAACCACGAGTACTAGAGAGGGTTATGGCCGGCGAAAGAGAGAAACCTTTTATTAAAAAAAGAAACTGAGAAAGCGGTCCGCAAAGGAAGAGAAATAAAAGAAGAACAGAGGAGGTGAAAAGAAGAAATGGAGAGAGAGAGATTGTCGGAGCACGCGTGAGGAAACAGCAGGGAGCCAAAAGCTGCAACCTAATAGTTCACTTTTCCTGTGGATTGAAACTTCCACCACCACATGATGGCAACGACCATATGGTCCCTGTCAACGCAAGTTACTAATTTTTATCTAGTTTGATAAGTCTGAGTTAAAGGCGCGTGCCCATTAATTGGACTAGATAAATCAAACCAATAAATTTATGAGATTTGAAGGAGAAATTAAGACTAAACCAGAGTAAAAAATAAACTCTTCTCATTGTGCTAGGGTACTGAATGAATATATATGCATGTTGATAATTTTTATTGATTCTTGACACGCACTGATAACATAATTTTTTAGAATAAGTTATTATTAATAATACAACATTTCAGTATTTCAGTATCAATTTGACTGTACAATCTCTATATCAGGCTCAAAATAAGAGGGTAAATTCTTAAGTGTGATTAAGAGCTTAAATATATTTGACAAAAAAAAACCATTTTCTGATGGAAAACAAAGTAACAAAACAAAGAGGAAAGTTGGACGGTACAAGCAGAGGACTAAGGCGTGCCCTCTTCATTGTCCCGACACTTTGTATTTTTTTTTATCTATTCTGAGCACTTGCATGGAATATATTGGACTAGACGAATCTCTCTCCCTCTCCCCCCACTTCTCATTTTCTCCTGCAAATCCATGTCACAGGCACGTGAGGTAAGCAATGACGACAAGGGAAAGATCAATTATTTGGAGCGAGGAAGAAAGAAATATACAAAGGAACTAGAAAGAGTTGTGGTGGAGCTGAAAAATCTATTTGGAGAAGAAATTAGACCAGAGGAAAGACAAAATAGACGGAGCATTGAGGCATTGAAGGAGTCTCCACCTTAACGTGGAGTAAGGGTTATAGAAATATCTACCCTCGTATTGATTCTTATTCAACAATGTTTGCTCTTTGGTCCATGCATCTGCACGTTTCTTATCTTGCAAGTCTGTCCATGTACTATTATGTATTTAGAAAATCTTCCCACTATATTTACCAAGACTACCATTGTGTTCAATTACTAGCAAAATAAAGGCAGATGTGTGTAAAAAATTACATGTTATTGAAAGTCGTTTTGATCTGTTCTTCATTATAAACTATATTTATTATAGGACTAATTCAATGCTATTAATTGTGCTTTCATTTGTCCAAGAAACAATAAAGAGAGAAATGCAAGGAAAATCTTAAAAGTGCAACATTTGCCTGATTCCTCTAAGGAGGAGTCAAGATATCAAGTCACTAGAGTTTTCCTCATAACTTTTTTTGGGTTTATAATCATCCGAAGGCTTTACATATAGAAGATTTAAGTGACTATTGATAATGCAACATTTTGATTATAAAATGAAATTTATCAGTTTGATACGATAATATTTGACAGGCTCAAAGTGTGAGGAATAAATTTCTAATTGGGATGGAGAGCTTAATATATTCAATAAAAGTAACTTTTCTAATGAAAATGAATTTAAATACAAATTTAAAAAAAAGAAGAAGAAGAAGGGAAAGTTCAACAGTGCAACCGTCCTGTCGTTTGGTGGTCTTGATCAACGAATTATTAATTTATATCTAACTCGGCAAGTTTGAATTATTATTGCATGCCAACTGATTGGATTAGTTAAATTATACCGATAATATATATAACGTAAAAGCAAAAGTAAAAAGGTATTTTGATTAATTTATGAAATTTGAAGGAGCAATTAAGGCAGAACGACAGCAACAAAGAAATTCTTCTCATTGTGCTCAAGTACAAAATGAACACATATAGAATGTTAATAATTTTTTATGATCCTTGACACATATTAATAGCATAATTTTATAATTAAACTTATAAGCATTGAAATGAAGTTTATTGGTTTGACAGTATGGTATTTGACAGGCTCAATGTGAAAGGGGTTAAATTTCTTAGTAGGATCAAAAGCTTAAATATATTGAATAAAAATACATTTTTCTATGGAAAATAAATTAACAAAAGGAAAAGGAAACTTCAATGGCGAAGCAGCCGACTAAGTTCACCAAGACTCGCCCCAAGCCTCTCCTACTTTTGCTCTACCCAACAAATCCACCGTCTCATGCGTATCGAAATTTTAACATATGTTGTCTATAAAAATGTTGCTTCAAATCAACTTTTGTTTAACGGCATGGCTTCACAATGCCCTTATTTCCACCGCTTAATAGCTTAAAAATCGAATTTAGCAATATAAATTTTATATACCTTTTGAATTTGTACTCTAATCCCAAAAATCACCCCAATTAGACGACAAGTGCTTAAATCCTTATCAACATTGCGACTGGAAGGAAATCTTGGGGAGATCCGTGTACGCTCAAAACCTACTTCCTCTTTTCATTTTGTCTTCTTTTCCCTTTCTTTGCTTTTCTCTTCTGGTGCGTGCTCTCCCTTTTCCCTTTTCATCTCTTAAAATCCTCGAATTTTAGATTCCGTCTTAATTCTATCTTAAATTTTTTCATTATACGTGCTAGCCACTACACACGTGAAACCAGTTAAGTCACTCTATAACGAAGCTAGGATTCGAACTCTCGACCTTTTGCGAGAGGAAGAGAGCTCGAACCAGCAGCGCCACCCAAGTGGGTGCTCTCCCTTTTCCCTTTTCATCTCTTAAAATCCTCGAATTTTAGATTCCGTCTTAATTCTATCTTAAATTTTTTCATTATATCAGAAAATCCTTAATTTTAGATCCAATACCAAATCGGCCCCTAATTTGTTCGTCTTAAAAACTTTCAAACTTTTAGTATCAAATTTGCCCCTTACAAAGGCAAGAACCTTGACAACGAGATCGAGGACGAGCAGTTTCCATCTTGACCGAAACAGCACTGTCGGCATTCAAGAACCGGAATTCACAGCCAAAGAAGACAAGAAAATCTGAGCAAGAAAAAAAAGGCAGAGGATTCTCGCCCAAGTGGGGCGGGGATTTTTCTTCAGGGCCAAGAAAGAGAAATACTTTTCATCTTTCATCTTCCCAACAAATCTCCCTCCACTTTTCATCTTCCCAACAAATCCACCGTTTTACTTGCATCAAAATTTTAACGGACCTTGTCTATAAAAATGTTACTTCAAATCAACTCTCGTTAATGCCACAACCTCACAATGCCCTTACTTCCATAGCTTTATAACTTCAAAATCGAATTTTACAATAAATCTCATATAATTTTGATAATTTTGAATTTGAACTCTAATTCCAAAAATCATCCGATAGACAAGCAAATGGCTTAAATCCTTACTAGGCATTACAAATGGAAGTAAATCTTGGGAGGTCGCCCGTGCACCCAAAACCCACTTTCTCTTTTCATTTCCTTTTTACTTCTTTTCCATTTCTTTTCGTTTCTCCCTGGTGGTGCTCTCCCATTTCCTTTATATCTCTTAAAAACCCTCAAATTTTAGTTGTCTTAATTTTATCCCAAACTTTCTTTTTTCATCTCAAGAAATCCTTAATTTTATATCTTGTACTAAATCGGCCCTCTAATGATTAGTGTCAAATCCCCCCCCCCCAAACAACGGCAAGAACTTGATAACCAGGCAAGGGAGAGCAATTTCCATCTTGACAAGGAGGAATCTCAGCATTCAGGATGATTAAATGATTAATCGGAACTTCACAATCGTGGGCCAATCACTGATTCGAAATAAGAAATGGACAAAAACCAGAACTGGTAGGACCCAGCCATCAACAGCGGGGAGAAAGAAAATCATTACGAGCTATCTAACTCCAAATCTACCCTTGATTCCAAAAACCAGTGAGCTCTTGACTTTCGCTTCCCACTTTCATATGGTCCTAAATAGCTTAAGACCCACAAATTTTAGGTTGTTTTTAGTCTTATCTCGAACCTTTTTTTTTTTCTCAAAAAACTCTCAAGTTTAAACTCAATGCTACATCAGTCTCCAATTTTTTTCATCTAAAAAGAATTTAAACTTTATAGCCAATCTCAAATAAACTTCCAATAATGACAAATACCTCGAGAAGAGAAGTTTCCACTTAATCAGGGGGGCAATCTCGGCATTTAGGGGCCGAAATTCACGGCCAAAGAAGACAAGAAAATCTGGGCTTAAAAAAAGCAGGGGATTCTTGCCCCGGTGGGGTGGGCGATTTTTCCACACGCAATCATTGCCAAAGAGAGCTCAAAAAAGAAAAGGGTCAGCAAAAGAGACAGAGCTTTTTTGAAAAAAAAGAAAAGAAAACTCTGGAAAAGTGG
The DNA here is from genome assembly GCA_014858505.1 of Corymbia citriodora subsp. variegata. Taxonomy (NCBI): domain Eukaryota; kingdom Viridiplantae; phylum Streptophyta; class Magnoliopsida; order Myrtales; family Myrtaceae; genus Corymbia; species Corymbia citriodora. The sequence goes on from MU090210.1 coordinate 22,525, forward strand.
TCCGCCAAAAAAAAAGAAAAGAAGAAAAGAAGAAGAGAGGAGGTGAAAAGAAAAAATGAAGAGAGAGAGAGATAGAAAATGTCGGGGCGCGCGCGAGGCAATGACAAAGAGCAAAGAGCTGCAATTTCACCGAAGGTTTGTTTAGTGTACTTTTGTGACATGTACGTTCCCTTTAAGTTCACTGAAACTTCCACCACATGAAGGCAACGACCATAAATGCATGTTAAGCGGTTCTAGTCAATGGATTATTAATTTATATATAGCTCGGCAACTTTAAATTATTGACGCCTACCAACTAGTTAGATTAGATAAATAAAATCAATAAAAAGTATATATATATAATAAAGTTACAGTAAAGGCATATAAGTAAAAATAAAAAGGCATTTTGACTTTTTTATAAGATTTGAAGGAGAAATTAGACTGCAACCAGAGCAAAAAAATAAATTATTCTCACCATGCTCGGGTATTGAATGGATATATATATATATATATATATAATTACATGTTGATAATTTTTATGATCCTCGATACATGTTGATAACATAATTTTTCAGAACAAGTTATAGTTAATAATACAACATTTCAGTATTAAAATGAAGTTTATCGGTTTGACTGTATAATATATACGAGGCTCAAAGTAAGAGAGGTAAATTCCTCTGTGTGATTAATTAAGAGCTTAAAAATATTTAACAAAAACCCCTTTTCTGTTGGAAAATAAGTTAACAAAAGAAAGAGAAAAGTTCGACGGTGCAAGCAGTCGACTAAGCGTGCCCTCTTCGTTGTCCTGACGCTTTATTGTGTTTTTATCTATTCTAAGCACTTGTGTTGGAAAATATCATACCGGATGAACCCCCTCCGGGGTGGAAAAACACTATTCATTTTCTCCCGCAAATCCATGTCATAGGCACGTGAGGGAAACAGTGACACACGGGAAAAGATCAAGGATTTGGAGCGAGGAAGAAAGAAATGTGCAAAGCAACGTTGGGGGGTTGAAAAGTCTGCGTGGAAAAGGAATTAGACAAGGGAAAAGACAAAATATACGGGCCATTGAGTGTTCAAAGGGGTCTCCACCACCTTAAAAGATGTGCAATAAGGGTTTATAGAAATATCTGCGCTCCTATCTTATTCAATGTTGGTTGCTCTTCGGTCCATTCATCTGCATGTTTATCGTCTTGCAAGTTGCTGTCCACATCCTATTATATATTTAGAAAATCTTCTTATTTTGTCTGCCATCGTATTCAATTACTGGCAAAATAACTGCGGATGTGCGTAAAAAATTATGCCTCATTGAAAGTCGTTTTGGTCTATTCTTCATTGTAGGCTATATTTATTGTGGGTCTAATTCAATGCTAGTGGCTACTTCTTGGTTTGTCCAAGAAACAATGAAGGAAGAAATGCAAGAAATGTCCTAAAAGTGCAACCTTCACCTACTCCCCCTAAGGAGGAGTCAAGACATCAAGCCATTAGAGCTTTCCTCTTTACTTTCTTCGGGTTTACAATCATCCGAAGGCTATATATATATATATTATATTTAAGTGATCATTGATAATGCAACGTTTTAATAGTGAAATGAAATCCATCGGTTTGATATGATAATACTTAAAAGGTTCAAGATAAATTATTAATTAGGATCGAGAGTTTAAATATATTCAATAAAAGTAACTTTTTTGAGGGAAAATAAATTAAAAAAAGAAAAGGAAATTCAATGGTGCAGTAACTGTTATGATGTTTTGTCTGTATGCATCATATATGACCACTTTTCACGGAGACCAATGCAGCAGTTGTCCTTTATTTTTGGTTTTTTTTTTCATTGTTTGCATCGAAACTTGCTCACTTGTTTTCTTCCTCACGGACAGGATGGCCTGAGTTATCCTCTCTGTTAAAACTTCCACCACACAAAGGCAACGACTATAAATGCATAGTTGGTGATTCCCAGTCAACGAATTGCTATAATTTATATCTAGCTCGACGAGCTCGAATTATTTATGCGTACCAACTGATTGGATTAGATAAATAAAATTAATAAAAAATATAAAAAATAAATTAAAAGCAAAAGCAAAAGGGCATTTTGTTTAATTTATGAAATTTGAAGGAGAAATTAAGGTAGAACAGGAGCAAAAACAAAATTTTCTCATTGTGCTTCAATTCGAAATGAATACATATAGCATGTTGATAATTTTTTATGATTCTCAATATGTGTTACTAACATTTTTATCATTAAACTTATAAGAATTGAAATGAAGTATATTAGTTTGACAGTATACTATTTAACGGGCTCAAAGTGAGAGGGGTTAAATTCCTAAATAAAATCAATAGCTTAATATATTCAGTAAAAATACCTTTTATGATGGAAAATAAATTAACTTGAAAGGAAAAGGAAAGTTCCATAAAACTCAGTTCAATGAAGACTCGTCCCGAGTCCATCATTTTAAGTGTATCAACTTGTCTGTTAAAATTTTACTTCAAATCAACTCCCATTTAACCCCTAGCTTCACAATGCCCTTACTTCTCAATAACTCCAAAATCGAATTACGTAATATAAATTTCATATAATTTTTGAACTTGTACTCTAATTCTGAAAACCATCTCAATTAGACGAACATAAGGCTTAAATCCTTACTAGACATTGCGAATGGAAGTAAATGTTGGGAAGAACCCCATGTACACGCAAAACCCACTTTCTCTTTTCATTTCTTCTTTTCCCTTTCTTTTGGTTTCTCTCCTTGTTAAAAACCCTCAAATTTTAGGCTTTGTCTTAATTTTATCTCGAACTTTTTTATTTAAAAAAACCCTTAATTTTAGACCCAATGCTAAATCAGCTCCTTATTTTTTCATCTTAAAAAATTTCGGACTTTATATTTAGTGTCAAATCCGTCCCAAACAAAGGCAAGGGCCTTGAGAACCAGGTCAAGGGAGAGCAATTTCCATTTTGACAAGGGAGCAATCTCGGCATTCAGGGACCGGAATTCACAGGCAAAGGAGACAAGAAAATCTGGTCAGAAAAACAGAGAAATACAGAGAGCGGGTTATGGTCGGCAAAAGAGAGAAAACTAAACTTTAATAAGAGAAAAACCGAGAAAGTGGTCAGCAAAAGTAAAAGAAAGAAAAAGGAAATAGCTTTGTACTCTTTAAGAAATTAGAATTATTCGAATTTCTATGGTTGAAAAGCTTTATTTAAGTTCTAAATAATAAATATTTATATAAATATAAAACTGAAAACTTGAGAATTTCTTTGGCTCTCGCAAAACTGTTATCCAATGCGATTAAAATATCTACGCGCGTCTTTTTTTAGTTCCTTAGTGTTTTAGGACCAAGGGGACAAGGGTTCCGATAGTGAGGCCTGCGTTCGTGACGGAAGCGTTATTTTTCTCTAAAAGAAATAAGATTAAGGTAGTGGGCCCCATCTAGTTTCTCTTTTTCCCAGAACTTTTGAGCTACGAAGGAAGCCTAATATTAATTAAAATGGCAGAATACTTCAAAAATATGCAGCGGGACTTTTGGACTTTTGTTTAGTAAATAAAAGCCTTATGGAGTATAATCAAAACTAGAGCTATTGGAAAACAAATCTCATCTTTCGTTGGTCTCTGTTCAAGATATCTGATACTCTCCAAAAGATTTCAATATTGTGATTTAAGAATAAATTTTTAGTTTAACTTAAGAGTTTTTATCTGAGAGCTATATATATATATTTAATAAGCTCAAAGTGTGTAGAGTAAATTTCAGTAGTGAAATAAAGTTAATCAGTTCAATACGATAATATTTAATGAGCTCAAAGTGTGTAGAGTAAATTTCTAAGTAGGATTATATATATAACACCTTCTTGACTGAAAATAAATAAAAAATACAAAAGGAAAGTTCAACAGTGCAACCACTGTGCGAGGCCTTGTATGTATTTATCAATTATGATCCCTTTTCTACGGATTACCGTAACAGCAATAGTCTTTTATTTTTGGTTTTATTTTTTTTCATTGCTTCTACATCGAAACTTGCTCACTTTGTTTTCTTCTTCTTAGGCATCGAAACCTCCCCCGGGCCCATCTATAAATGCATGGTTAGTGGTCCCATCAAATGAATTACTAATTTATATCTACCTTAGCAAGTTTGAATTAGCGGTGCAGCCCACCTAGTTGGATTATTTGGCCAAAAAAAAAAAACTGGTTGGATATAATAAAGTAAAAAAAAGTAAAAGCAAAAATGACATTTTCATTTATTTATGGGATTTGAAGGAGAAATAAAGGTTGAATCAGAGCAAAAAGAAAATTCTTCTCGCTGTGCTCGGGTACAAAATGAATATATATGTATAGCTTGTCGATAATCTTTTATGATCAATAACATAATTTTTTAGAATAAGTGATCATTAATAATACAAAATTTCAATATTGAAATGGAGTTTATTGGTTTGACTGTACAATATTTAACAGCTCAATGTGAAAGGGGCAAAACACTAGGTGGGATCAAGAGCTTAAAGATATTTAACATAAATTACCTTTTTCGATGAAAATAAATTAACACAAGAAAGAGGAAAGTCCATCGGTGCAAGCAGTAAGTTCAACGGAGACTCGTCCCAAGTCTCTCTCTCTCTCTCCACTTTTCATCTTCCCAACAAATCCACCCCTTTATGTCTATTATTATCTTTGGATTCTCTCGTGCACTGAGATTTCACCCATGTGAAGGCGACAGCTTTTTTTTTTTTTTTGGTTCGAAAAAGGCAACTACTGCGAGCACGTGGTTGACAAGATTGACTTATTGGTGCGATTCTGGTTGCCAACTAGTTCCGCCTATATAAACAAACCCCAAGAGAACGGGCAACAAGAAGGCATTTCCTGTTTCCTGAGAGGCATTCTGGTCTGTCAGACTTGAAGGCGAAAATCAAGGGCAGAGACGAAGCAAGACCGAAATGCATCGTCCTATTTTTGGTCATTCTTTCGCCGTGCTCGTGGCACCGGTCCTTCTCTCCGTGCTCGCGTTCAAGTTTCTCAATAAGAAGAAAACCAGTGCGCGTAGAAATGCAGAAGATGTTGATATTGGCACATCTGGTTCGTTGAATGCGTTGATGGGAAACTGTTACGAGGTGTTCTTGAGTTTTAGAGGCCCAGATACTCGATATGGCTTCACCGATCATCTCTATAAAGGGCTTCGCGATGCCGGAATTGATGCTTTTAGAGATGATGATGAGCTCTGCCAAGGTGAGGACATCAGACCAGCGCTTATGGAAGCCATCGCGAGCAGTAAGATCTTGATCCCCATTTTCTCTGAGAATTATGGCACAAGTAGTTGGTGCCTAAATGAACTGGTTCAAATAATGGAGCGCAAGAATAAAAACGGGCAGATAGTGTTGCCTATATTCTACAAAGTGAAACCAGATGAAGTGCGACATCAAACTGGGAGGTTTGGAAAGTTATTTAGTGAGCGCGAGAGTCGTTTGCGTAAGAGGTCTTCATTCGACCCAATGACTTTGGAGAAATGGAAGAAAGCCCTCGATGAAGTCAGCAACTTGAAAGGATACGAAGCCCAAGGGTAAAATTTCTCACCAAAACATTCTCTATTTTCTTTTAATATGTGTGGGTGTTTACTGGTTATTCTGATTCTACCTACTTCATTTTTGTTCTTTTTTATACATAAAATAATAGTAAGATCTCATTGGCAGAAAGATCCTATGATGCATGAATTCTATAAGTTATTCTATTTTTTTGTTTAGTTTTTTGCTTTGATGATATTGACCCATCTAATTATAAATTTAATTGTTTTGATCCCATTCACTTGATGAATAAGATTTTTTGAATGAATATTACTCTTATATCTAAATATTTTGTAATATTGTGTCATTTTTTCATGTTTATAGGGTACGCTATATTAATCTTCATCCCAAATTTTTCTAATTACATATTTATTTGAACTTTATAGTACACCTTATTGGTGATTTGTATTTAAAGCTCATAATATCCTAGCGTCCAAGCCTTGCCATAATTCTTTATCTTCCCAAGTTACATTTATTAAACCATTGATATCATTCATTAATTGCTATTAAAATCATTTTACGAAAGAGATGTTTCATTGGTTATATAAGATGATGGTAAAGGAAAAAATGATTATTTTTATTATATGTCTATTTAAATAATTTTCAAAGCATTTCCTATCTTCAACAAGTGATTTCTATCTCATGCATCTGCATATATTGAAGCAATGTTCTTATTTTGGGTAAAAATTATTCTTTTACTTCCCTTTAAATTCAATATTAGATCAACTAAAATCATAGAACATAGATACTCAAAAAGAAAATAAAATACATCCTGTTATCATCCCTAGAGGCAATTAAAACTGACAAGAGCACCAATCTAGAATGATACTAAATTCATAACACAAATAGAAATTCACAAGCGTGTAGAATTGTGCAAACAAGAAGAAATCCCTTCAATTGCATTCAGGTGGTTCACAATATCACACTTTGAACAACTTTTCAAATTGGTATTACGGGATTTGAATTCATCTTGCATCAACAGTTATGACTTGTCTATTGATTGATGGCTAACTCTCAAATTGGGCTGGCTTATTGGATTTGTGCTTATTCAAATGCTCCAGAAAATTTTCAAAGTCATGTTGTCATCATCCCTAATATCTTTAAGAAACAAGAAGTTTAAAATTTGGTTCAAGTCTATGATCTTAACAATATTTAGGATTCATAAGTGATGCCCTCAAGTTTTTTCTAGCTTGATAAAACATGTTGGATTTACAGTGGAAGGGCACACCATGTGAAGCAACCATCCCACTTTAGACTTAGCATATACGATAATATATGGAGGTATAATAAAACGATTCTTAAAGTTTTTTAACCTATTCCTGGATTTATTTATTATTGTAGATAAACAATAGAAAATTATTGTTGCCTCGTGTTTTAACTCTTGTCACATTTGACAGATATGAAGCCGTGTTGGTGAAATCAATTGTTCGAAAAGCATTGATCGAATTGAAGAAAAAGTTTGAGTTGGTTATTTCTGAGAATTTAGTTGGAATTGATAGTCATGTGAATAAGGTTATGGAATTTATGGATAATAAATCTCATGCCACCCTATTTGTTTGCATCCACGGAATGGGAGGCATTGGTAAGACTACTCTTGCTAAAGCCATCTACAATAAGCTCTTCAATCAGTTTGAACGTTGTAGCTTCATTGCTGATGTAAGGGAATCATCGAAGAAGTGTAATGGCATATGTTCCTTACAGATTCAGTTAATCAACCATATATTGAACCAGAAAATTGAAGTTTGCAATCGGGATGAAGGGATTCGGTTCATCTCCTCCAGGTTTAAAGGAAAAAAGGTCCTCATTCTTCTCGATGATGTGGATAATGTCGATCAGTTGAAGTGTTTGGCTGGTAATCATGATTGGTTTTCTTCGGGAAGCATGATCATTGTTACCACTAGAAATAAGAGGATTCTTGAAGCAGCTGGGGTGGACTATAATTATGAACTTGAGCAAATGGATAACAATCAATCTTTGATGCTGTTTAGCAAACATGCATTTCGAAGGGACTCTCCTCCGAGGGAATTTGAGGACCTCACTCATGAAGTTGTATCTATCACCGGAGGGCTTCCCTTATCCCTTGAGGTTTTTGGTTCATTATTCTGCGGAAAAGAGTCATCCAAGTGGAGAGATACAATAAAGAAGTTAAAAAATGTCCCTCATATGAAAGTGCAAGAAAAGTTAAGAATAAGTTACGAAGCATTGGATTATAGCCAAAAACAAATTTTTTTGGATATCGCTTGCTTTTTCATTGGCACTGACAAGACAATTGCATCTTACATGTGGGGCGCTTGTAAGTTTTTCCCAGGGGATGGAATTGAAGAATTGACATTCAAGTCATTAATAAAAGTAGGAGATGATCATAAGTTTAAAATGCATGACCAATTAAGAGATCTTGGTAGGGAAATAGTTCGCGAGGAAAATCAACAGAAACCTTGGTGCTGTAGTAGGGTATGGGACTACGAGGATGCCCAAAAAGTGCTTAAGGATAATAAGGTAACCATTTCGTTTCTTTTTCTCTTTTAATCCATGTTCTGTGGTTAAGAGTAATGTTAGTCCACTACTTAGTGCTTGCTCTGGTGGACCAAGAACCTTCACTATTATTGCCCTCGAATGTTTCAATGACGTGATCAGAAAGTAGGGCGGTTGCTCTCTTATAAAGTATTTCCTTTTACGGTTTTTCTCTCATAAATTAATATTCCCTATCATATGAAATTAAGTGTACGTTGCAAGTACACACATATTAAATCTCTTGTTTGATTTATTAATTAGTAAAATCTTGTATTTCACACATCATTTTTTCACTTGATAAATGGCTCTCTTCACTGAGAATCTTTATTTTATCTTTGAAAATGATTTTCGTGATTTTCATGTTCTCGTGTTATATTAGATCAATACTTTTAATAAAAACCACTTCATATAGATTTTTTTTTCTGCGAAGTTACTTAACAAGTACTCCCAAAATACCTTTAGACAAAATCTAATTATCCTTATTTGTTATTGGCAAGTAATAGACAGGCTGAAGCAAAGGGAGAGATATAGATTGCTCCCCGCAACTAATAAAAAATCAAAAGTAAAAATCTTTCTCTCCCGTCAATAGATAAAATGTAACTCAAATTTCAGAAAACTATAAAAAAAATCATGTACAATTCGACTTGTCAACAAGTTTCAAGGATCACCCCCCTAAAAAAAAAATAGCCAAAGTGCATGCTCTTGAGAACAAAACAGAAGAAGAGTAGAAGTTACTCGAAACGAGTCAATTTGACAGTTATTTCAATTAATCTTAATTGATGGCGAGAAATTAATTTCTTTCATAAAAAACGGTTTGGCCGGGATCTCATGTTCTCTTCATTTTCCCCTTTCCGTTCCGACTTTTGTAGTAGTCAGAACGGTTATTTCCACTTTGAAGTGTTATGAAGGCGTTGAAAAAAAAAAAGGAGTTTTATTTCTAACTTTTTAATTTTTATTTTTTTTGCTAGAAGTCTCCTTAATAATACTGAACCTATTGTGAAATAAGTTTTGCTCGTCGACTCGCTGCCCCTGAGGTTTTTCTCGCTGTTATATATCCTTTCACCCATGCATTGCTTTATAGAAAATGTCTCCTTAATTTCTATTAAAATAGACCAAGTCAACTTTTGGTTTTTCACATTGCAATCCGATTAAATTCCCTGCATTGCACGCATGTCTTAACTAGTATTGATAATGAAGCTACAGTCCCGAAAAGAAGAAGATTCCAAATTGTAAAGTTTTTACTCTATGGGAGCCATTACATCATATTTCTTTTTAAGATCTGAATGCATATGGCCAAATTTCAAAATGGAAGTTGATATCCTTCACTTTGTTAGCCTTTATAAATATTGTTTAATGGCATAAAAAGAAAAATCATATCTTCACATTTGCTACTCTCTTGAACGCATTAATGCACGTCAATAATGATATGAACAAATGATATTAGATTACTTTAGTTGGATATAGTCTTAATGAACATTGATTTGTGCTTATAGGGAACGGAGAAGATTGAGGGCATCGATCTCCGTGTAGGCAACTCAAAAAGCTCTGTTGAAATAGCCAGGCAGGATGACAGCATTCACACAGCAAAACAATTCAAAAACTTCACGAGTCTAAGATTCCTTCTATTGGGGTGGCCACATGCACATCTCAGTGGAGATTTTAAGGACTCAATGAAGGAGTTAAGATGGCTTCAATGGCAAAGTTGTCCCGTGAATCTTGAAGTAAATAATTTTCACGTGAAGGAATTAGCCGTACTCGAATTGCGAGGAGGCAAGATGAATGAGAAATGGGAAGGATGGAGTTTTTTTAAGGTAGGAACTAAAGTCTTTTTTTTCTCCCGTTTTATACTTTCTTTTGACTCATGATCACTCTAGACTCACCCCTTGACGATCATTTTTTTTTAACCAGATGGCAGAGAAACTCAAATATCTCGACCTTACATGTTGTTTTTCCTTGGAAAATACGGACTTCCTCTCAGCCTTTAAGAAGTTAGAGGTTCTCATCCTCAATTCTTGTTATCGTCTGAAGCGAATCAGCGCTTCAATTGGAGACATGAAGGCCCTCCTTCGCTTGGAGCTGCGCAGGTGTGATGGCCTCACGGAGCTTCCAGCAGAAATAGGTAATTTAAAAGCCCTGCAGCAACTCATTCTAGAACACACTTGCTCCCTTTCTACATTACCAGATAGCGTAGGGGATTTGGAGAACCTAGAGATTCTAGATATTTCTTACAGTCATATAGAAGAATTGCCCAACGGTATCGGGAGGCTGAGAAATCTCCGAGAGTTTAATGCTTTCGAATGCAATAATCTGAAAGGGATAATGGCAAAAAGCATGTGTGATCTTTCTTCCCTACGACGCCTTAATTTTCATAGCTGCAACGAGCTCCCATCGCTGCCGGACCTTCCTTCTGGCTTAACAGATTTGCGCGTCACCTGTCGAAGTCGCCAATTGCCTTCGCTTTCCCACCTATCCCATCTCAAGGAACTGCGAATTTGGGACTGCAAATTTTTGGAGTGCATTCAGGTGCTTCCATCAACGCTATTGAAGGATTTAGAATGTTCCCAATTGACGGAGGTTGAAGGATCAGAATCACCACAATCCCTAAACACGCCCTTCAAGTTGGAACTTTTGCTGGTCTATGGCTGTGGATCTATCAAAACACTGGACGTTTCACCGTTTATCCGTCTAAAGACATTAATCATCGATTATTGCGAGAATCTACTTGAAGTTCGAGGTCTTGATAGATTGATATATTTGGAAAGCTTGAATGTCGCAGGCCGTAATTCAATCGAACGGTTGGACCTTCCAAAGTTCGAGTGTTTGAAGAAATTAGATGTTTATAAATGTAAGAAATTAGCCGAAATTCAAGGTCTCGATAGGTTGGAGTTTTTGGAAAGTCTGGTTATCTTTGAGTGCACTTCAATTGGAAAGCTAGACCCTCCAAAATCTGGGAGGCTGAAGGAATTAAAAGTTGGAGGCTGCAAAAACTTAGACAAAATTGAAGGCCTCGATAGTTTGGAAATGCTAGATATCAAAGGGTGGACTTCAATTGGAAGGCTAGATCTTCTGAAATCTGGGAGGCTAAAGGAATTAACAATTGGAGGCTGCGAAAACTTAGCCAAAATTGAAGGCCTTGATAGGTTAGAGTATTTGGAAAGGCTAAATATCAAAGGGTGCACTTCAATTGGAAGGCTAGACCTTCCAAAATTCGGGAGGTTGAAAAAATTAAAAGTTAGAGGCTGCAATATGTTAGGTGAAATTGAAGGCCTCGATAGGTTGGAGTATTTGGAAGGCCTTAGTAGGTTGGAGTATTTGGAAATGCTAGATATCAAAGGGTGCACTTCAATTAGAAGGCTAGACCTTCCAAAATCCGAGAGGTTGAAGAAATTAGGAGTCGGAGGCTGCGAAAACTTAGCCGAAATTAAAGGCCTCAGTAGTTTGGAGTATTTGGAAATGCTAGATATCAAAGGGTGCACTTCAATTAGAAGGCTAGACCTTCCAAAATCCGAGAGGCTGAAGGAATTAGGAGTCAGAGGCTGCGAAAACTTAGCCGAAATTGAAGGCCTCAGTAGGTTGGAGTATTTGGAAATGCTAGATATCAAAGGGTGCACTTCAATTGGAAGGCTAAACCTTCCAAAATTCGGGAGGCTGAAGGAATTAGAAGTTGGAGGCTGCAAAAACTTAGCCGAAATTGAAGGCCTCGATAGTTTGGAAAGGCTAGATATCAAAGGGTGCACTTCAATTGGAAAGCTAGACTTTCCAAAATTCGGGAGGCTGAAGGAATTAAAAGTTGGAGGCTGCGAAAACTTAGCCGAAATTGAAGGCCTCAGTAGGTTGGAGTATTTGGAAATGCTAGATATCAAAGGGTGCACTTCAATTGGAAGGCTAGACCTTCCAAAATCCGGGAGGCTGAAGAAATTAAAAGCTAGAGGCTGCAATATTTTAGCCGAAATTGAAGGCCTCGATAGGTTGGAGTGTTTGGAAAGGCTAGATATCAAAGGGTGCACTTCAATTGAAAGGCTAGACCTTCCAAAATTCGGGAGGCTCGCGGTATTAGAAGTTGGAGGCTGGGAAAACTTAGCCGAAATTGATGGCCTTGATAGGTTGGAGTATTTGGAATGGCTAGATATCCGAGGGTGCACTTCAATTGGAAGGCTACACCTTCTAAAATCCGGGAGGCTGAAGAAATTAATAGTTAAAGCCTGCAAAAACTTAGCCGAAATTCAAGGTCTTGATAGGTTGGAGTATTTGGAAATGATAGATATCTCTAAGTGCAATTCAATTAAAAGGCTAAACCTTACAAAATTTGGGAGGCTAGAGGAATTATATGTTAGAGGCTGTGAAAACTTAGCCGAAATTCAAGACCTTGATAAGTTGGAGTTTTTGGAAATACTGGATATCTCTAATTGCACTTCAATTGGAAGGTTGCTCCTTCCAAAATCCAAGAGTTTGAAGATGATAAAAGTTAAAGAATGCGCAAAATTGGTTGAAATTCAAGGCCTTGATAGGTTAGAGTTTTTGGAAGAACTGAATATCATTGGATGCAAGTTACTCAAGAAAATTCCAGAATTATTTGGAACTCGGATTTATCAATATTATGAGATTACATATGGTGATATGACAAGATTTGAATTAGACGATACAAATGGCGATATGATAGGATTTGAATCAGACGATACAAATGGCGATATGATAGTATTTGAATCAGACTAACGACTTGGATGAGTGAATATAATGGCAATGATCCACATTTTCTAATGAAGGTATATAAAGGAGGTTAGTTACCTTTGCTCTTCTGAAATTTTCTACCCAATTTTCATTTGTATTTCCTACTTGCAATATCTTTCAAAATTTTTGATCTTGTCATTATTATTTCCCAATTGATAGTGTTATCGTTGTTTTCTTACTTGAATTCAAGGAATCCCGAGGAGGTGTTCATTAAAGATAATGTGTGCTTTGGCAAAATGGTTCTGCTTATCATGCCGGTAACAGAAATAGTTCTTTGCACATTCATTTTGTGTCGTGAATATTGGCTTCTCTTAATTATTCTAATCTACTCCAGGTAGATGTATAACATCATTATGCTGAGGTCCTGATGGCAAGGTCGTTGTCTTGGGACTTGAAGATGGTATAGTTTCACTGCATGATGTAGAAGTAAGTTTTCCATGCTATTGCTGTAACATTACCCTCATTACTTCTCAACAAGAAATTCCTTCGCAAGAATCCTTTATCATCAGAATGTGTTCTTTTCTGATCTCTCTTGAGAAATATTTTGAAATGCTCAAAAGCTGCATGATGCAATGTAAATAGCAAGCTTGCTGAATGAACATTTAGCTGCTAATAGAGATGGTAATCCATGTTTACTAGTCATGTTTGCTAATGACAAGTTAATATGGACTATTAGATAGGTCACTCTGAGTAGGATAAGCTTAATGGATCTTATTAGATCATTGAACATGGCCCATTTGTTAAATAGGTCAATAAATGAGAAGAGATGAATAGCCTTAATGAATTATTCGTTTCACATGTCATATATTAATAATAGATTCATACACTTTAGGACTTGAATCTAATTGATGTACTTAATTGCATTCTCTTGTAAGATGGGAAATTGTCACCTCACTGCTGATTTGTCTTTGATGATTGAAAATGCTTCAAATGTCAATGACAAATTTCAGCATAGCATTTGCGGAGGTCGAGCTTATTGTCAGGATTTACACTTGAAGCACATGGTGTCAATAGAATTAGTCATCTATGATGTGCTCATTTTCACCAAATTAATAGTTTATTTCGAATGCTCAAATCCAAATATGTTCAATTCAGTCAAATTGAAAGGCTATGGTTTAGGTGACTCCTAAATGATAGAATTCATGTGTGCTTTAATTATGCTTTTGGGTGGAAAAGTTCATAGATAACTGGTTATATGATTAAGCTATAGCTATTTGGTCATGAGTAAGATGGCTACGAATTTGGTTGATGCTGCTGCATTTCTGCTTCTTTGAGGCGTCTACAAATATCTTAACCATCATCCACTTCATGGACTACATTTTACTCAGAAGAGAATTTGTATTTATATAATACATGATGAATGGTATCTTACCAGTCTAGCTTTCTTTTTCTTGATCTTGATTCTTAACAGACAATATTTCATTCTTCGTATCTTACATGTTATTTCTAATACTTTGTTTGCAGTTAAGTTTCCAACTAAGAATCTTATTTCACAATCCAATAGCCTTAATGGAAATAGATGAAAAGCAAGCTTTCTAAGTGCATCCTTTGTCATTAGTCTTCAAGTAAGATCCTTCACCCTATGCAGAAGAACAAAGATTCTCGACCTTCCATTGATTCTAGAATGCTGGAAGTACTGAATAAAAACTAATGTGCATAGGATTTTGATAGCATGCCAAAGGTCATTGTATAGGTTGAAGAAAATGCTAAATGAAGGATCCTATGTGGCGGTCCTACTAATGTGAGGTTTTGGCTCTGTTCTCACCACGCAACTCATGACTGCATGTTTCTAAGTTACGCTTAAGAGTGAATTTACAGTGCAATTGGAGCACGTAGACAAGGCATCCCTTAGTATGCATAAGCTACTAACTTGGGATAAAATTTGTTCAACATTGAGTTCCATACATTTTAACTCACAGAACTATCTGCATTAGCTGATTAAAGTAATCTTGTTGGTCTTGAAATGCTAAATGCAAGAATGAGCACTTCTCCTAGTGGTGTGGCTGTGAGTGAACTAGCAAACAGGGCAGAAGCAAAAGCATATGAATTATTTGGATTGATTGAGAAAATTGCAATTTGAATTTTTCTGACTATGAATCCATGTTCATTTGTTTTGAATCCAGGATATACCTAAGAGTCCAAGGCTCATAATAGATTATCCCAAAGAATGCATCTTGATGTTTATGGTGTTGGCAAAGCCATCTGTCATATACTTGAACTGTTAAGCCAAGCAAGACATTAACTAGAATGTCATTTGACATAGCTAGCTGTACTGTGAAATAATTCCTTATATTGCGCTTAAGCTCTTGTTTGGTCGTTTACTTGCTGAGAAGATAAACACATGAAGCATTTAAGTGAGTTTCATGAGGAAACTTTTCTATATCCGACATGCCATTTGAAAATTATCTTGCATTTATTCTAATGCATGAATAGCACATAATGATAAGGAAAAGAATCATACTATTTCCCACAAAAGCAAGCATCTTGAGTTGAATACACAATGCTAATATGATCAAAGCTTTTGTGGTTGATGATGTTAGAAGCCCCATTAGTTGGATCCAAATAGTTCAAAAAGACTATTGAATTCGACTTAATTGTTCTGACTCAATTTTGCTTGATTTTTGATTGGTAGGTGAAGATGGCGGAATGGAATTCGGAGAAGTGTTGGCTGATGTTGGTCACAGAGGACTCATAGGTGGTGCTTCATCACTTCAGTTGGCAGAGGTTGTGGGCAGTCGCTCCTTGTAATTGCTTCGAAGTGAGAAAGTTGGTCAGCTTTGTATTATTCCTCAGATTCTGCGAAGTATGGTCAGCTTAATATTGCCATCATGTACTCCGGCAGCTTTAATCCAACATGACAATTACTTGCTAAATTGATGATATGCAATTGTAAATGACTCCTGGTTTGTAGGTTAGTTCTTCATTTCATGTCACCTTGCTATGGTCTTCATAAATACTTAGAGCACTTCAACTAGATAAGGTTGACTCAAGTTAGGGCGGTTTCCTGGTCATCAACCGTGGTTTTTGTTGGTCTAGCACTATTTTAATTATCCACATGATAACAAGGGTTAAAATTGACAG
>MU090211.1:0-38350 GCA_014858505.1 Corymbia citriodora subsp. variegata
CCCCAACCAAAAAATACATATTATATGTTTGGCCAAAGCTACTTTTGTTATAAGAGGAAGAAATCGCATCAATTGCACGTCAATTTACCTAATTGTAAACATTTTCCATGGTTATGACGGCATTTTCTGATTTACCTAGATGGCTGTGACTCATACGATACATGTCTTGTTTAGGGGGACATTTTTATCCTCCTACCAGCTACAAAGTGACATCCTTTCGGTAACCACAACTAACATTTAATACAAACATTAGTCTTAACAAGAGTTCCTAAAATTTAATGACATAATTTACAACCAATTCCGTTCCTCACATGAAAGGAGAGCTCTTAGTAACAACAACTGACACTTAATACACATGGGTGAAAAAGCCCTCTCTTGGAGTTCCTAAAATAGACTAGCAAACTCATCTTGACATGATTCATAGAAATGTATCTGTACCTTTGTAAGAAAAGTGGGTTCTTAGGAGGGAAAGTGTCATATACTTCCAAGAACTCTCCCTGGACTCGGTTCTCTTCTTCTCTTAACAATTCTCTCTTCCTTCTTTTCCCTTTTTTTTATTCTTTCTTAATTTTCTTTTGTCCATTTTATCCTTTATGTCCATTTTGCATTTGGTAATATTTCTATTCTCGGAAACAATTTTCGATGAGTATTTTCTTTTCATTTATATTCCTTTGATGACTTTTTGGTAAAAGAACACATTTGATATGATCCTAAAATTTCTATTCTCAAAATAGAAAAAGAACATAAAAGTATTTCATACAAATCTCATTTTTTTATAACATCGAATTTGTTTTAGATTTTTAATAATTTTATGAGATTTTTCTATTTTTTTAATTTTTTTCTTTTTTCCCCTTCTTCTCTCTCCCCTAGCAGATTGCCGATATGGCTACTGAGGCTCAACCTCACCTAGACACCACTAGGTTGGCCTCACCATGACTAGGCAAAGCCAACCTTTGGTTGGCTAGGCAAGGCTAGACCTTACCAGATCTGGGAGAGGTCGAGCCTCACTGGCCCCTGGCGAGGACCACCTCAACGGCCCTTGTCTCTAGCCAGATCCCAGCCATCGGCAATTCCCAACGACCAGCTGGAGGAAGAGAAAGGAAGAAATACAAAAAGAAAATGACATTGTTTTGGAAATTGTTCCTGGAAACAAATAAATAGGTTCTTTTGCTTCTTATTTTTGTTCCGAATTTAATCATTGACCACTTATCTATTCTAGGGAATAGAAAAATTAGTTGACATTACCAAATCGATTTGCGATCTTTTTTTGTTCCGGAAACAACAAAAAAAATAGAAAAATAGGATGATTATCAAAAAAATTCTTAATTTATTATTAAAGTCAAGGAGTTTAGAGCAGCTCCTATTTCTTGTTTAGGGTGAATTCATCCTCCTACCAATTACAAAGGGACATTCTTTTGATAACAACAACCAACATTTAATACAAACATCAATTATATAATCTTCCCTAGAGTTCCTAAAAATTAATGACATAATTTACAATTAGTTCCACACCACACGAGAAAGGAGAGTTCTCGGTAACAACTGACATTTAATACACACGGGTTGAAATGTCCTCTTTTGAAGTTTCTAAAATAGACTAGCAAACTCATCTTGATATGATTTATAGAAATCTATCTGAACTTTTGTAAGAAAGGAGGGTTCTTAGGAGGTACAGTTGAGCCATATACTTCCAAGAACTATCCCCCCACTCGGTTCTCTTCTTCTCTTAATAATTCTTTCTTCTTTTTTTACTTTTTTTTAATTCTTTCTCAATTTTATTTTGTCTGTTTTGTCTATTTTGCGTTTGGTGATATTTCTGTTCCAAAAAACTATTTTTATTCAGAAATAATTTTTTTCTATTTATATTCCCTAGACGAGTTTCTAAGTAGAAGAATGTTTTTGGTATAACCCTAAAATTTCTATTCTCAAAAAAGAAAAAGAACATAGAAACATTTTATATGACCCTCAATTTTTTTTTTGTAACGTCGAATTTGTTCTAGCTTTTTAATAATTTCTAAGATTCTTCCTTTTTTGAAATTTTCTTTTAATTTTTTCTTCCCTTCTTCTTCCTTCTCTAGTTGGTTGCCGAGTTTTGGCGATGGCCGATAAGGCTTGACCTTACCTAGCCACCGCGAGGTTGGCCTTGCCATGGCCAGGCAAAGCCGAGCTCACAATGGTTGCACAAGGCTCAACCTCACCAAATTTGGGTGAGGTTGAGCCTCGTCGAGGGCCAAAGAAGTCAACCTCATCAGCCCTCATCTCTAGCCAAACCCTAGCCATTGTCAATGCCTGATGACTAGCTAGAAGAAGGAGGAAGGAATAGAAAAAAAGAAGAAAATGACATTGTTTTCAAAATTGTTTCTAAGAACAAAATAGTTTTTACCCCCTCTCTCCCCTCCCTCTCACTCATGGTTGTTAAATGTTTTCAGGTCCTTAGGATGGCACGCCATCCCATATGTGGTTTGGGGTCCCTTAGGATTGGGACACCATCATTATGACCTATATATTCCCAGGTATGCCACATATGTATGAGCGCCACGTGTCCACTGTTTGGGTGGATGACATTTTGACTATGTGGGTCCCGCACGTGTCCCAAGCATGGTTTATACGGGAGGCGAAGACCTATTCAATCTTCTGCATGGGTTTGATGATCCTTCTAGCAAAAGCCCTAGTCAAGGGACCCGAAGGATATCGAACCTCCAAACAGAGCAGTGGGGAACCTAGACCCCAAGCTGGACTCCGTGTACCCGTTGAACTATGACTTGTCTGAGCACAACCTTTACTCGCCATCCTGTTGCTTCGACAGCCCCTAATAGGCATGCCTTACCTCGGCTTTTTGGATTGACCTGTCCTTCAACTTTTGACGGAGTAGATTAACCCTCAGCCCTTTATATCTATTTGTTAGTGACAAAGAACACTGTCTGCTTGTAGAGCTTGTACATATATGTTCCCATGTGTTAATCTAGTAAATAAATAAAATGGTATGTTTGTTGTTATGGTTGTTGGTCTTCCTACTATCCTTGCTGTTGTTGTTTCACTGGATGTTTGATGTTTCGCTTTTGCATGCATATAATTGAAAGATAAAAAGAATGGTTAGCGATGTGTCCTAGGACATTACATTCATTTGACCAAAGTGAGCAGGGGTTATCGTGTACTCGAGGGTCGGACTATGACACAATTCCTTTAATAGTTTTGCTTTTCGAGTGAGTGTGTTGTTGGCAGACTCATAAGCTCGACTTCTAGAAGAACTTTTTTGTTCTTTCTCAATGGTCTTGGCAAAAGAGATGGTTAATTTATGTTAATAAATGTCTTGATAGTAATTTATGAGAATGCTTAATAAGAAAATTTTCGATTGTCCAAGTATTGAAAATGACAATTCGTTTATTTGTTATTTAATAAATGCACAAACCCATTAACCAAAATAAAATAAATTATCAACATAATTATTTTATAAAAAAATTTCCGAGAATTATTATGAGCACTTTTAGGGTCTATTTGTTAACTTGCCAAATATTATCTAATTCTATTATTTTGTTCTCACGAACAGAAAATGTATAGAAATCTGTTTGGTAAATGTTTTGTTCCTAGGAACAAATTTGGAACAAAATTAAGAAGTAAAAAACAATTGCTTCTTTGTTATCGGGAACAATTCCAGAATCAAACCCAACATTTTTCTCTTTTTTCTCATTTCTTTTCTTCTTTTCTCCTTCTCTCTTCTTCTTCCTCTCAACCGATTGCTAGCCACTAATGTTGCCATTGGTCACCACTGCCACTAGCAGTTACTGGCGACCGATTGGGCAAAGTCCAACTAGCTTGCTCTGCCACTGACGAGGCTTAGCCTCGCAAATCTAGGTGACGCTTGCCTCGCAAGATCTAGCGAGTTGGTGATGTTAGACACGGCCTTCCCCACCTCCACGTGGCCAAATGATACCATCTCCACCATCCTTTCGCCGTAGAAACCCTAGGATTTCTTCTGCAAAGAAAATGAGAGCCAAGGACAACGAGCGAAAAAGCGATGGGATTGCAAAGAAAGGAACTGAGAAAATGGACGAAAGGAAGAAGAAGAGGGAAAAACCCAAATGGCTTCGTCAGTCGGGCCTCCCCAAGCTAAGGCGAGTTCTACCTTGTGCTGCCTGGACGAGATCAACCCTCGCCGAGCTAGGCGAGGCTTGCCTAGCCACTAGCAAGGCTTGACCTTGCCTAGATCTAGCAACGTCAAGGCACGCGATGGCTAAGTGAGCCTCCGGTGAGCTTGCTGGACCTCACCCAATTGGTTGCCAACCATCGCAATAGCCAATGACTGGCCACAAAGAAGGAGGATGAAGAAGAAAAATATAATAAAACTCTTAAAAAAATTAAAAGAAACAAAGAAAAAATTAATTGTTTCTGGGAACATAATAAAAAAGAATCATTTCCGAGTAGAAATCATTCTCAAGAATACAATAGTTACCAAACAGGCCTTTAAAGTACTAGTCCCACATTCAAGGTGGATCATCATTGGCTAAAAAAGGAAAAGAAAAAAAAGGTCCCGTAAGATGTGCTTTGCAAAACCAATTTTCTTCTGCAACTTAATGATACTAAAGGAAACTTATGGATGCAAAGGCGATAAAATTCACAATAATTAAGAAAATTACGATGAGTAAAGAAAGTTACTGACACGGAAGTTGCAAAAAATTTACCAAGTGTAATAAACATTTAGATATTTTATTAACAATAACATAAAAGAAATTGAGAAACATCCAAATAAGGGATTGAAATGCCTCTATTTTTTCAAATAAGAACTTGAAGTGGACTTTATTTTAAATAAAGGCTGAAAATGTATTGATTTTCTCAAATAAGAGCCTAGAGTTGACGTTATTTTAAATAAGGGTATGAAGTGGCTATGTCAAGCTTAAAGAAAGACCTGACCTCACCTACTGGTCAAGGGCATTTTTGTCTTTTAATTTTATTTTTTCCTTTTTCTGTTTTTTCTTTTCATTAAAACTCAAAAAAAAGCTAAATTATTTAAAAAAAACACACACACACAAGCCCCCCGCTTTCTCTCTCTCACACACACCCACCCTATCACGCCCCGACTCTCGAGCTCGCGGTAACCCCATTTCCTTGGTTGATAGAAAGCGACGTCCTAGGACTCGTCCATGACCATTCATTTGATCTTTCGTTATGCGCAAGCAGAAGATGAACCATCCCCAGACAATCAAACAATCAAACAAGGATAGATGGATGAACAATAAGAACAACAACAACTACTCATTTATTCAATTCACTGGATTAACTAACCGAGGATCAATTCCGATTTACAAGCCCAACAAAGGGCCAATCCATCTTCTAAGCTAGGTCAAAAAGAAACTAGGTTAGGCTAATTCAACTATATAAAATGAATCATCGGGCCACGGTCACTCGGACCCATCGGACTCAAGCTTCATTGGGTCAATCACTGGTGGAGTGGGGGTAGAATTCTCCATTGCGGGTGCGCCATTCTAGGTCCTAAAAGTGGTTATACAATAACCACTAAGATAAAATCTCGGTGAATTCTCCCGCTAAACCCCAGTTAGTACGCCAACTTAACCAGGGGTATCTCTCCAGAACTACCCCTCACTCAACCAAACAACAAACAACCAAGAAACCCGCAAGCAAACAACAGACGGGTCACCTAACAATCAACATTCGGTTCGCATGCAACCTTACCCGATATGCCATACCCTGCACGTCAAATCTCATACAATGCAAGCAAGGCACATGGCTATTAGATGACACAGTTCATCAATCACATGCGAGTCGCGTCACAAGCAATCTCACCTGGCCATTGCCACACCCTGCACGACTATCAACTCATGCGTCAAATCATCACAACATTAAGAGCATGCAAATAATCAGAGCATTGCATACAGCTTTCTTATGTCTCACATCTACACATATGCTATAATTATTATGACCCTCAAGGCCATGACACAACCTTATGGTTGGCGGTCAACTGGTCGTAGACCAGGCATCATCATCCCTATGAGGCACGACGACGTCATGGGCATCCCCCATTGACGGCATTCCCTAAGAAGCTTGGGCCCGACATCAATCGCGACTCCACATCTAACTATTGTCGGGCGACCCAATGGTCACGGCATAACCCCGAAGGATTAGCGGTCATCTGACTTAATCGGACTATCAACTTTAATTTGACCATGCAACACATCAGCAAACAGTTCATTCTTGTCTTTGCTTTTACTTAGTCATGAATGCAGCATCGCTCATGCTCATGTGACATGCCATTTCAGATAACCCATGCAATATGTCATGCGGTATCACTCGACAATTCCAAAATTCAATTCAACCAGCATTCGATCATGCATTTCATCATTATTCACGAATATAATTAACAATTGGCACTTTAATAAATCACAACAATCAAGAACACATCAAAATAAGCCAAAAATTAGCTTTCGCATGAACAGTGTTGTGAATAGTAATTGTGAACAGTAATAATGAACAGTGATTTTTCGGAATTTAATTAATTAAAAAATTAAATCCAAAAATTAAACAAAACACTAATTAAAACAATTAATCAAGAAATTTAAGCTAAACATGCTTAATTAATCACCTTAACCACAAATAATCACATAAAACAACAATTAGGCAATAATTAAGCACAATCAACAAAATTAAGCTAATATAATCTTAACCATCTATCTAACAACCTATATTAGGGCTAATACAATTTAATTAAACTTCCTAAACCAACATTAACACTAACTAACCCAATCCTAAGCAAGTTTAGGCACTAATAAGGGATTAGGGGCTAAACTCACCCATTAAGCAGGTTGACGACACGAATGCGGCGGTGGCGACGAAGGCGACACCCGGGGACCTCTACCATGATGATCCAAGGCGGTCTTGGGGGTGAGAATAGCAGCAACAAACTCGGATTCCCTCTGCAACTCTGAAAAAATTGAATGCATAGGAGGAAGGTGGCTGACCGGAGCAAAACGGGCTTCCCGAAGCTCCGGCGAGCAGATTACCTGCGACCGGCGACACCTGGGGGTCGAGGGGGAACTGCTGGTGGCTGGGATGGATGGTGGTTGGGTCGAAACAGGAGGAAAATGGCTGGAACAGGTGGAATAAGCAGGGACAGGCGATCAGAAAATGGTCAAGCCTGCAGTGACTTCTAGCCGGACGGCGGCTCCAACCGGCGATCGGCCGTTGCTGTCCGAATGGAAATTATCTTTTGAGCATGATGGCTGGTGGCATGGGCCATGATTCACATGGGAAGGGCATGAACAACTCCGTTTTTCGGAGGAAGGTCAGAAAGAAAAACAGAGGGAAAGAATGGAAACAAGGGAGAGAGTGTGTGTGGTTTTTGGAGGAGATGAAGGGGAGAGAGAGAGTGAAGTGAAGGCTAAAGGATAAGCCTCATCAAGGCCATAAATGCATGCCCCAACTCCCAAGGCATGATGACATCATCTTCTCTCTCTTCTTTTGTCTTTTCTTCAAAATATCCAAGGGCAAAATGGTCATTTCCACCTTGCACATTTTCCAATATGCTCTTGGGCTGAAAATGAAGGGCGGGCCTAAGAAACAGGCTAGAAAATGAATAGAAACGGGTTCGGGAATTTGTTGAGCTCGAAATGGCTCAAGGTTAGACAACGGGCTTGGAAGGATAAAGGGTTGGTTGGGTCCAACGGGCTTACTTGCTTACCTTGGGCCTTCCATGGTGGCTGCCCCACCTTGGGCGTGAGGCCCACACTAGTCTCGCCCGGCCCACGTCCTCGTAGGCTCATTTCCTCAGTCCAAAAATCCATTTTCCAAATACTCAACTTAACTAACACTGTCGACTATCGAAGAAGCATCGTCCAAAAGTCTGTCCCGGACGTTCTCGAAAATTCGAAATCCAATATTGGATTCTTATGCCTTGTCAATTTCGCTCGAATGCCATTTTGGTACAACTCAGATTGACAGGCGGCTTCAAGGATTCACGCGTAACCGACTTGTGTCAAATCACGTTCAAGACTTCTCGAGACATGGACGTCTTTGACTATGTGAAATTGCGAATGATAGATTCTTTTTTCAAAGTAAACGATTACCAAAGATCAACCTAGGGTCGTTCGCAGGCTCGATAATTGTAAACTGAATCACCCATCGTTCCATTATGTTCTGCCGCGAATCGACTTCTAGTTGTCCTAGAAATCGGCCTGCATATCTATAGGATCGTCCTTACGCAAGTCTCACGGTCTAGTCATTTTCCCAGGTCAAGTTCTTTAGTCGCACAAATTCTGTCCTCATTAGTCTTTCCCCTCAAGGTCAATATCTCAAGAGTGATTAGTTCCGAGTGAGATCAACCGACAATGAATCGACGAAATTCATGTTCATTCATCCCTCAAAAGGCTTGAATTTCAGGATGTTACATACCTACAAAGGCCTTTCGCCTTAGGTTGCTGCCCCATCGCTGGGATGGTGTTAGTAATGGCTGGCAGCCAAAGGCAAGGGCTTGCTGACCCTACTCACCCAAACCCTCTCTTAGACTTGGGTAAGGGTTGGTGACCCTCGCCCTAATCTCGGAGAGGGTTGTGATTCTTTCCCAGTTCTGGTGAGGCACCACTGGTCCTCACTAAGGCGTCAACATCCATGCCAGCCATCGCTTCTACCCCATTGGCGATGAGGTGACACTAGCCCTCTGCCTATAAGTTCGCTTTTAAAAAAATAAAAATGCCCTTATCTTTTTAAATTTTTAATCTAATTTAACTATATAATTTAACTAAAATCTAGGTTTAAACCCTCATTTGAAATAGTCATAGCCACTTGATGCCTATATTTGAGAAAATGAGAAAATGATGGCACTACATGCCCTTTTTTGAAATAAGGTCTACTTCAAATTCTTATTTGAGAAGATGAGAGCACTTTGTGACCTTATTTGGAATTTTCCCTAAGAAATTTACCATTAACTTAGGTAGTTCCTAATTTTGTGGAATATTACAAACTATGGGACTTGGAGAGAGTACTATTGACCTAAATAAAAGTAACAAAAGAATATTTTATAGATAAGTTACTATTAGTTAGGCTAAGTACGCGCGCCATAGAAACCATAAGATCCATAGAACTTATGATGACCAAGGAATATTTTGAATTTTATCACGCACATCAATTTTTAAAGTATATGCTAGTAATGGGATTTTCCCTCATGCATCCTAGAACAATAGAGTTCAAAGGCATGATTGATAGACCCTTTATTTTCAATACCACATTGGAGTGACAATATCCCTTCAAATTTCAAATCGGCAGGGGACTAACAAAGAGCGATGTGATATGCTCTTTGAGCTTGGTCTTAGAGTGGGTGTAATGATCTCCGTTGGTGTATAACACGTCGATCACCCGCGAGAGATTGAGAATTAAGGTGAGAACCGGCGTTGGGCCTGTAGTCGGACGAAGAAACTCTTCATTGATGTCCTTCCATGCGTCAACAACTCGTTTCTGGAGTTCCTCCTCAGCTTCTTGTTCCGAGATACCGTTTTCTTTCATCAATAACTCAACTGCAGATGCTATGTGCCCCCTCTTTTGCTCAAACTATATATTGACAATATTGGCATGATTAGGTCAACATTGTCTCCGATCCAGTGGTGGTTGATCTAATTTTATTAGAGTATTGGAGGATAATTATGTTTTTGTCATACCTGGTGAGAAGCAATGTCATCCTTGAACCTACATATGATTTCCGAAGCCCTCAAAATCTTGCAGTCACCAAGCAACCTTCAAAAGCATCTCTTGTGACTACATCGCCCATTCCTACAAGTGCTGTGATTGATAACGCTTCATAGCCTGTTGTTAATAATGCAAGGGGCATGTATTCCTCCAGTGTTGGCGTGTAGCCGGTATGGAACCATTTGGCTTCGTCAAAGTACCCTCTTGCTTGCTTCTTCGTCTGAGAAATAAAACATAAACAAGAACGTTGGGTTCCTGAGAAATAAAATGTGTTGGATGCATGTAAAATGTGCCAACAATGCTCACGCCTTCTTTTGCATAAAGAAGGCGGTATGATCTTCCTTTCATGGCCAGTTCATTCCCAACTTCATCATAGCGATCGAGAAGTGCTTTTTAATGAGCTTGCATATGCTCCGGCAGTCCATCCGTGGCATCAACATCCCACCTGAATTTGAGTGCTTGAATAAGACACATTTACTCTACGCATACTTATCAAATTCAAGAGTTTGAGATAAAGAATGCGAATAACATACTTCTCAATTGCTTCGGTGTAGGGTACAAGTTCTTCCAATGTGCCATGGACGTCATAGATATCGTCGAGAATGGAAATCAAGGCGGTCACTCTGGTTAGTATATTTCTGGCCACTGCAAACTCTGGCTGGAAATATGCTCCTACCATCTAGAAGAACAACTCTACAATCTTGTCTCTAGCAAATGGGAACTTCCTTGCAACATCTATATCCTTCCACCACCTATATTTAAATGAATATGGGAGCGTAATTGAAAATACGTTAGCCTGCTGAATTCACATAGTTTAAACTCTTCTTTTTCACTTGTAAAGGACTTTCATAAGCACTACTTATAAGGACAAATTGAAACCAAATGAGCAAACCTATGGAAAACACAACCAGAAAAAGCGGTAGTTTGGGCATTGTTAAAACATAATCTAGAAGCTAATTTTAGATAATACTAACATGCAAAGTTATTTGACCTTGTAATCCTGCCGATTTCCTTTTGGTGTTGCTCTTGCAATAAGTTGAAATCTAGTTTAGCCAAGGTGAGCAAGACCTCGTCATGTGAAGGTTCTTCTTGATACAGTGAAATATAATGCCTTGCCTCGAGTCTCGGCAACCCCTTGCGAAGTGGCTGTTCTAGGGCATGACTCACTTGTTTCGCAAGATTAGTGCTTACTTTCATTTTATCAATCGATTCAAGATGAGTAATAGCAAAAGGAAGTGCTTCTTCCAAAATAGAATCGCCATGGCACCTTAAATGGCAAGCTTCATATAGGCTTAGCAATCCGCACACATCTGTGATGAGTGATTTCTTGAAGTTTCCTTCATTGTCCTTAAAATTGTTAAAGACCTCTGTGTGACCAACCAACATAGGAAAAAAGACACAACCGATTAGAAATTAGGAAGGCGATACACCTAGTTAATGTTCTAGATTTTCTTTCACTTGTTTCTCCTAGAATTCGAATTGGCAATAGTAATTTTCTGAAGAAAGAATTTTGTGAGTAACTTATTGGATTGGGTTCACTTAGTTTAAGACTTACCTGATGAAATATTGAAACCTTGCTGTCGCAGCAATCAAAACATAAGAGCAACCACATGAAGGTCATCTCCCTTAAAATCTCCATGGTCAAGTTGTGAGTAACTTTTGTAGATTTGTTCTAATTGCTCATCTATTTCTCGTTCAAAATGGTAGTGAATTCCCAAGCGTTGAATTTGATCAATCAAGTGAAGCATTTGTGAAGGCTTATCCACGACACCAGTCAGCATCTTCCTCACCTCTCCTTTCAATTCCTCAATTTGTTGCTCCACTCTTCCAAGAAATTTGAACTTCTGCAAATATATAATACGCTGTTCTGAATAAAAGCAAGCATGTATATATATTTTACAATGAAAAGAACAAACTCAAAGGAAAGCGAACTACTGTGAAAAATAATAATCACGTTTTCCTGTTTACAAACCCATAGAAAGATATGAAAACAAGGCAAATTGTGCATATTTAAAACTTGAAACGACGAGCATACGTTCTCAGAAAAAAGAATTAACCATAAATACCAAATCATGTCATTTTGAAACTTTCAAAGAGACGAGACCTAACATTATTATCTAAATTTGGACAATGGATGACCAAATCATTTACCTACGTCGGGTGCATACAATTTAATTTAAACTTGCTAAACATGATCCTGTTTGGCGTAATCAAACTCGAGTTAGGAAGAAATTGAACGCGACCCACGGCGAGGGAACTTCCTAATGCAGCAGACCTAATTCAAATGATTTGGCAGCCAAAACGATATTGATCCACTTAATTCGCCAAGAGAACGAATTCACTCCGCTAGAAGATCGTCTCGCTCTTTCCTTTCTTCATTGCTACCTTTTTATTTCCAAGGGATGGGTTGGAGGCGTATAAGAATTTATTTTTATTCTTATTTTCCGAGGACGCCCTAGAACAACTCCTAGATCAATTAAGGATCGCATGTAGGAAATTGAAGGATAGGATAAGATAATAAAATCGATAGAGAAATTCATAGACCAAGAGGATGTAGATGTAAACAAAAGCCGAATGCCCGAGAAAGCAAAGATACATTAAAAGTCAAATCCAACAAGATTGTTTGTTGATACTTCCCTTGAATGGACAGTGGAATTACGGTATAACTGATCAAACCAATCATATAGTTATGGTACTAAGATTTAGTCCTAAACCAATGCAACTAGAACCCTCTACCTGCATTCTTTTTCTCCCGGATGGAAAGGCTAAGAGAATTTTTTTAAAATTTTGGGTGCATTTGTATCGCCAAAAATTTAATAATAAAGGAAAATATTTTTCATGAAATTATTAGTTTTCATTTGTTAGGTGATTTAGAGAAAGTGATTTCCTTTTGCCAATACAGGAAACTTTTTTCACTCAATCTAAGTTTGTAGTTTCCTATCCTTGAAAAACGTTTTCTATAGATCGGTTAGTTTTCCATCCTCTAAATATCAAAAAGTTGGAAAACAATTTCTCTAAAATAGTTCCTTTTTCAAACAAATAGACCCTTAATTCTCCGATGCTATCAATTATCATGTACACAAAGACTTTTATTAAGTCTACAAACCGCAATTGCAAGAAAAAAGAGGAAGAAGACATAAAGAAGAATTAGTAACTGTTGAGTAGGAGGGGCAAGCGTATTTGAGGAAGTTATCGCCCCATACGCTCTCATGATATTCAGCCAACCGGCGTTCGACCACGCCGCTTCTTCCTTTACTCGGAGAAGAAGATGGAATTGCCGAAACCTGAACCGACATGTCTTTCGTGCTTCGGTTGTGGATGCCGGACGAATACGTGAATTGAAGACCGAGGAGAGGCTTTCGTAGCGTTGCAGAACATTAACACTTGATGGGTATTTATAGACAACGTGTTCATAGCCACCTTCTCACTTGGGGCTTTTTTTTTAGAGCAAATCAATCACATTTAATGAATAATAACACAAGTGAGATTATTTCGTGTGAAAAGAAGATATTCTCCTTATAATATAATCGATCCGGATCCTATCCATCCTGCCTTCATACAACATCCGATGTTACTAAAATTTAATGTAGTAAATACAATTTTATTTTCTATCAGAATCACTCGTGAAAACTTATTTCTAATTTCAATAGGAAAGATTATTAATACGAATTTTACAAGTTTAACATAGTCAATTCAACAAAATGAAAGACTACATATAATGTGACATTCTGAATTTTAGATCCATTTTGGATTATATGAATGGATATTTCATCAAAGCGTTATTAGTTAAATCTTACTATGAACTGATCACTCATAAGATATTAACTAAAAGGGAAAGACTATTAAGGAATTAAGTGCATGCACAACTAGAAAAACTCAACCATGGATGACGATTCAACTATAAGGATTGATGAAGGTCGAGTAATCGATCTCTCGCAATTACATGGAAACTGAGGTCATCCTTGGATCGAGGAAACTTAAACGTGCATTGATATTACTTCAATCACAGGTCAAATATGCGTAACTCCTAAAAGCCATCTGTTAGTCTAAGACATACAAAAGCTGCAATTGATCGAATTTAACCATGAATTTTAATCCAATTTCAGGTATCGAACTTCCAAGAATTACACAACTATAAGATTGGACCTCACCTCATTAATCCCCAAAATTTTCAATTCGCTTGGAAATGTCGAAAAAAGGATCGACGGGCTGAAAATTTGGACCCATGAGGAAGTGGGCCGAGCAAGGGCCCAATGGGCCCCACGCCCAAGGGGATGGCCACAAGGGCAAGTAAGCCGAAAAGGGGCCCATTTAGGCCCACCAAGCCTAAAAACAAATTACAAGCCCATTTCCAATTTTAGCTCAAATCAAGCCCAATGACCTTGTGAACCCCTTACTATTCATTAAGCCCAATTCCTAGGCCCACTTCTTGATTCTTGACCCAAGGGCAATGTGAGAATTTGTGTCCAAAAGAGGTGACATAACAAAAATGCCGTCCTTGCAATTATGCACAAAAGACCAAAATGCCCCTTGTGCATTAATGCACAAGAGACAAGGTTTAGGGGAGAAACATGCATGATGGTGATGGTGGCCCAAATTCTCATGCATGTCACTTCATCTCTCTCTCTCACAGCTTCTCCCTTCACCCTTGCGCCTCTGCCACCCCATCTTCTCTCTCTACTTCTCTTCTTCCCTTCTTTCTTTCGTCTAATTCTTTTGGTTTTCTTCTGTTCTCTCGCTTCCTTGCTCTGATCGTGCCACATTGCCATCACCAAACACCACTGCCACCTTATGTTGCCGCCTAGCAGCCATGTTTTGTCCACCCACCATGCCACCACTCTTTTCTTCCTCTCGATCTCTCACTTGATGTCCCCCTCTCTCTGTTTATCTCACTGGGCCGACTACCGCACCACCACAGCAACTAGCTACTTCCTCTTGCTCACCATCAGAGCCGCTTCATACCTCCGATCAACCAATCGTGTTGCCCAAACCACCATCATTAATCGTCTCATCCTCCATCTCGATGTCTTTCTCTCTTAGGCCTTCTCACCAAGACCGAAGCCGGCTGTCCTTCTTTGCCATCAAGCTGAACCATTGCCTCACTAGCTACTATCTAGAGCCACCTCATGCCTCTCATCCGATCGCTATGAGTTGTTGTTATCCGTCTGAGCAACCCAGGGTGTCGTGGTCCCTCTCTCTCTTAGTTCATCTTAGTTGGAGCTACCCTTCGTGAGAGCCATCCCCACGCCGCTTGTAGTGACCCCCTTACAAGGTTCGAGCTACCAATTATTTTGACGACATCCCATGCTTGTTGCCAACCCGATTCTTTTTATCTTATTTATATGCACATGTGGAAGCGTAACCATAATAACAAGCCCGATAAACATCACTAGAAGAGCATGGGATGTAAGCATATACAACATACTACTACTTTTCATTAGTAGTTTCATGTATAGACAAACTTTCGATTTACATGATGTAAAAGGTTAGGGTACCCCTAACTCCAATACAGTTGCGGCTTCCAAAATTGGGAACCCTTCCTATTACGGGCCAATATTATTGATTAGCATTCATCTCGTCGGACGATGACCCACCACTCGGGTTCATCAACCCTCTAAAACCACGAATGGGTCCAATAAATTCTCCGTCCGACCAAATGTATTAAGCCTTGTAATGGTGAGGGACCAACTCAACTCGTCCCTTTATCAACCCATACGTTAAAGGTGTATCTCCGATACATTACTCCTACTTCAACATGTATGACATCTATGATCAACCCTTCTATCCTTAGTGGTAGACCAAAATGTACAGGAGGACTAGCCATGATTACAAACCTGTAAAGGTAAAAGGGTGAGTTTTGGGAAAATCAGTAAGTAAAACCCTTACTCCGGGTAATGTGATATCTCTTCATCGAAAACTAGCTAGAACAATTCATGCAAATGGTGTCATTGGCAGATCAATTGCAAACTCATATATAGTGCCATGACTAATGCAAGGGTTCACTTACTCACCCGTCGGCTAACACATAAACACATATCACCCATACTGGAGCATAACCGGCATTCGTGTAGATCATTTTACATCATCCTAGCTCAACTAGGCCCTCTTGGCTCAACTGAGGCTTCTAGCTTCTTGCTAGGTTTCCTGGCTCAACCAGGGCATCTCGACTCATCCCGTTACGGGGGTATCATCATTGTTTTCATCTTTCAAGGGGTGTTCACACAAATGCATTACTTATGCCAGTTCTTGTCTATCCCTTTTGCCAACTCATTCATGGCTCAACATCAACATCATGCTCATACATAATCATGTGTACCATGCTTTCTATGACCGATTCTAATGGTGCCACAAATGACTTTAAGTTTGAGGTTTAGCTCAATCGCCAAGTAACAAGGATCTCGCACTAATCCAAGACATGAGCTCAATACCTGTCGATGCCAACCAAGATCTTGTGAACTTATGTGACATCCTGAAATTCGAGCCCTGTTAGGAATGAGTGAACGTGAATTTCGCCAATGCATTGTTGGTTGATTCTGCTCGGACCCAATCATTTCCGAGATATTGACCTTGAGGGGAAAGGCTACTGAGGACAGAACTTGTGCGACTAAAGAACTTGACCTGGGAAAACGACTTGACCGTGAGACTTGCGTAAGGACGATCCTGTAGTCATGCAGGCCGATTTTAGGGATGAATAGAAGTCGATTCGTGGACAGAAATAATGGGACGACGGGTGATTCCGTCTACTGTTATCGAACCCGTGAACGACCCTATGTCGATCCTTGATAATCGTGTACTTCGAAATAAGAATCTATCCTTCGCAATTTCATGCCGTCAAGGACGTCTATGTGTCGAGAAGTCTTGAACGTGGTTTGGCACGAGTCGGTTACGTGTGAATCCTCGAAGCCGCCTGTCAGTCTGAATTATACCAAAATGACATTTGGGCAAAATTGACAAGGCAGGAGAATCCAAGATTGGACTTCGAATTTTTGGAACGTCCGGGACGGACTTTTGGACGATGCTTTCTTGATAGTCGATGGTGTCGGTTGAGCTGAATTTTTGGGAAAGGGATTTTCGGACCGAGGAAACGAGCCTACGAGGACGTGGGCTGGGCGAGAACAGTGAGGGCCTCACGCCCAAGGTGGGACAGCCACCGTGAAAGACCGAGACAAACGGATACTCCCGTTGGACCCAACCGACCCCTCACCCGTCTTAGCCCGGTGTCTAAACTTGAGCCAATTCGAGCCCAATAAATTCCCGAGCCCGTTCCAACCCATTTCCCAGCCCGTTTCCTAGGCCTGCCCTTCATTTTCAGCCCAAGGACAGATTGGGAAATGTGCAAGGTGGAAATGACCAAAATGCCCTTGGATATTTTGAAGAAAAGTCAAAAGGAAGAGAGAGAAGATGATGTCATTTGGTTGGGGGTTGAAGCAAGCCATTTAATGGCATTAATGAGACTTGAAGACCAGCTCTCTCTCTCTCTCTCTCCCCTTCATCTTCTCCGAAAATCGCAGCCCTTCTTCCCCTTGCTTCCTTTGCCTTCCTGCAATTTTCAGTTCTGACTTTTCACCGAAAATCGAGTTGTTCCATGGCCTTCCCATTGTAATCTCGGTCCGTGCCACCCACCGTTGTGTTCAGAAGAGAATTTACGTTCAGACAGCGTCGGCCGATCGCCGGAATGAGCCTCCGGTAGTCCCGTATTCCGGCCGAAAGCCGGCTGTTGCTGGACCGTCACTGTTCCGCCTGCAGCAGCTTTGTTCCGCCTTTTCACCCGTTTTTCTCCCTTTCCGACCCAATCACCGCCCATACCAGCCACAAGTGGTTCCCCCTCGACCCCCAAGTGCCACCGGTTGCCGGCCCGCCGCTCGTCGGAGCTCCGGCCAAGCTGTTTTCCTCCGGTCAGCCCCTGTCCTCCTCCTGCAGTGCTATTTTCTGAAGTTCAGTGGGGAATCCGAGGTTGTTGCTGCTGTGTTGAGTCCGGGACCGCCTTGGAGTGTCGTGAGTGAGGTCCCCGGGTGTCAGGTTCGTCACCGCCGCCGCGTCCGTGTCGCCGGCCCGCTTAATGGGTGAGTTTAGCCCCTACTCCTTATTTAGTGCCTAAACTTGCTTAGGGTTGGGTTAATTAGTGCTAAGGGCTGATTAGGGTGTTCAATTAAGTTGTATTAGCCCTAAGATAGGTGGTTAGATAGTTGATTAAGATTAGCTTAGCTTAATCTTGCTTAATTATGCTTGATTATGCTTAAATGTTGATTATGTGTGGTTTATGTGTTAATTAAGCATGTTTAGCTTAATTGATTGATTAATTGTGTTTAATCAATGTTTTGTTTAATTTCTGAATTTAATTTATTATTAATTGAATTTCGAAAATTACTGTTCACGGATTACTATTCATTGATTACTGTTCACGGATTACTGTTCACGGCACTGTTCATCTGGAAGTGAAATTGTGCATCATTTCATGTGTCTTGATCATATGAAGTGAAATTGATGTGTCGTGGCGTGAACATTCGCATGAATCGTGTGAATTTCACGAAAAGGGAAAAATGGTTTGTCCGAGGGACATCGGAAATGGACCGCATTTATGAGAAAGAAAGTGATTTGTCCAAGGGACACTAGAAATGGACCGCTTTTATGAGAAAGGTGGGGAAAATGGTTTGTCTGGGAGACATCGGAAATGGACCGCTTTTGTGAGAAATGATTTGAGGTTTTATATGCAAGCATGTGTGCATTGGCTAATGCTCAAAGATAATAAGTGGATTGTGATGGTATGCTTGTGTGATCACTAAGTTGAACCCGATTTATCGGAGATTATGGAAAGGGAGGGCACGGTTGCGCCTCTGCGGAGGAAGGGCGCCGTAGCGCCATTGCACCTCGACCAAGTTGTAGCCCTGTGGGGTAGTAATAATCGGAACACGTGTGGATGCGAGAGTGCATGAGAAAACATGGCATCATTGGTTCTGATTATGCATGAGGTGATCATATCATTTATGGCACGCACGCATGAATTGATAACGTGCAGGGGTGGCAATGGCCAGGTGAGATCGCTTGTGACGCAACTCGCATGTGATTGATGAATTGCATCATCTAACGGCCATGTGCATGGCGTGTATTGTGCTGACTTATAACGTGCAGGGTATGGTATACCAGGTAAGGTTGCATGCGAACCGACTATTCGATTGTTGGTTGCATTGCTTGCATTGAATGAGATTTAACGTGCAGGGTATGGCATACCGGGTAAGGTTGCATGCGAATCGATCTCTAATTGTTGGTTGAACCTGTCTGTGGTTTGATTGCTGATTGCTGGGTGTTTGTGGTCGGGTTGTGTGAGGGGTGGTTCTGGAGAGATACCCCGGGTTGAGTTGGTGTACTAACCGGGGCTTAGGGGAAGAACTCGCTGAGATTTTATCTCAACCCGTCGTGGTTAACCTTTTTTAGGTCTTTAGAATAGTGCACCCGCTGTGGAGAATCCTGCCCCCCGTTTCTCTAGTGATCGACCTGACGAAGTCGAGTCCGATGGGTTCGAGTGATCGTGGTGTTGAACCCGAGGGTTCATTCTGTATAGCTGGATTAGCCTAGTTTCTTTTTGGTCAGGCTTAGAGGATGGATCGGCCCCTTTTGTCGGACTTGTAATTCAAAAGACGATCCTCCATTGGTTAATCTAGTAATTTGTGTAAATGAGTAGTGATGGTTGTTCTTGGTGTTCATCCCTCTATCCCTGATTGATTACTTGATTGTTTGTTGGACTGGGGATGGTTCGTCTTCCGCTTGCGTATAATGAAAGATTAAAATGAATGGTCGTCGACGAGTCCTGGGACGTCGCTTTCAATTGACCATGGTAAGGGGTTGTCGCGTGCTCGGGGTTCGGGGTGTGACATCCCCGTCGGTTTTGGTATCAGAGCGAGGTTGAGACTTGGAGTGATAAGGTGCGTGGGATTTTTGGGGTAGTGAGATAGGGATGGCTTTTATGTTATGTGCCTGTGATTGCTTTTGTGGCCTTGTGTGGCTTTGTGTGGTGGCGGGTTGCTCATAGTCTAGAGTGATGAGCAATCCTGAGCAGAGAGAGCCCTTAGGCAGGGCAGCGTTTGGTCAGGCCAGTGCTAGGGTAGCGCGCAGGCAAATCCTAAGTTAGACGGGATCCTGCTGGCGCTAGAGACCTTGTTAGGGCAGCAAGCTGAGTGCTTCTGCTGTGGTCCTTGTGGTTCCCCTAGTGAGAGGAGAGGTCTGTGAGAGACCGATACCTAGGTTGGTAGAGCAGTTCCTGAGATTGTAGCCACCGAGATTTAGTGGCGTGGGCGACCCTGAAGCTGCGACCCTTTGGATAAGGGATAGTGAGAGGACTGTTTCAGTGCTAGGGTGTTCAGAGTCAGACAGAGTGGTTCTGGCGGTTTATTAGCTTCAAGGTAATGTCATTAATTGGTGGGAAGCCACTCAAGGAAGAGTGTTCCCTGAA
Organism: Corymbia citriodora subsp. variegata; assembly: GCA_014858505.1. NCBI lineage: Eukaryota > Viridiplantae > Streptophyta > Magnoliopsida > Myrtales > Myrtaceae > Corymbia > Corymbia citriodora. The sequence continues at coordinate 20,135 of MU090211.1, forward strand.
GGCACGGTTCAGACATGGGGTGCCTTTCTTGAAGCGTTCAATGGGAAGTGCTTCTTGGACAGTGTGAGAGAGTCAAAGATGGCAGAGTTCCAACAGTTTTGTCAGAATCGGATGTCGGTGAATCAGTATGAGGCGAAGTTAGCTGAGTTGGCCAAGTATGCCGAGGTTGGTAAATGACCGTGTGGATAGGGCAAGACATTTTAGAGATGGCTTGAAGCTAGAATTGAAAGCCTAGCTAATGCCCTTGAACTTAAAGAGCTTTGATGAGATGTACGAAAGGGCCTAGATGATAGAGAAGAATATGATCAAGAGGGCGACCGCATCTGGCTCACGGTTCGTGCCTAATAGAGACAATCGTTGGTTCGGGAAGGGACCGATGATGGGGCGAAAGAATCCCATCCCACCTGACAGAAAGAATTATGTGGGAAAGCTGACCGCCCGAAACTAGGTCGCGAGGAAGTCATTGCATACGGTAGATTGTCATAGAAAGACAATTCAGTTTAACCCAATAGTGGGTGGTTGTTTTGAGTTTGTGGGAAATCGAGGAGAACCCTCTGTTCTTCTGATTTCGTCACTTGAGGTGACTTGGTTGTGGGAATTTGGGTGTCAAGAGTTTTTGGCATTGGTGGCAAATACACTGGTAGAAGGATCAGAGGTGGAGGATATTGCAGTGGTACAAGAGTACATGGATGTGATTCTCGAGGAATTGTCGAGATTGCCCTAGAGTGGGAAATTGAGTTTGTGATTGAGTTGGCCCCTGGGATTGAATTGATTTCCAAGGTGCCTTATTGATGGCCTTGTCAGAATTGAAAGAACTGAAGGTGCATACGAACTAGGACGAGCGTCTCCTTGGGGAGCACCGGTACTGTTTGTAAGGAAAAAGGATAGTTCGTTGAGACGGTGCATTGATTACTGATAGCTTAATCAAGTGACGATTAAGAACAAGTATCCATTGCCAAGGGTTGATGATATTCTGGTGTACTTGCGGAGTCCCGAGGATCATGAGAAATACCTGAAATCAGTACTGCCGACCTTAAGGAAGCATGAACTTTATGCTAAGTTAGCAAGTGCGAGTTTTGGCTATCTCCCGTGGCATTTTTAGGACATGTAATTTCAGGTGAAGGGATCGTCGTTGACCCGACTAAGATCGAGGCGGTCATGAATTGGCCGAGATCTATGACGATAACTGAGATTCGAAGTTTCTTGGCATTGGCGGGATATTACAGATGTTTCATGGAGAAGTTTCTTTGCGATAGCCATGCCATTGACGAGGTTGTTAAAGAAAGATGAGAGGTTTGATTGGACGGACAAGTGCGAGCGTAGTTTCCAAGAGCTCAAGAGTAAATTGACTACCGCACCTGTTCTGACAATACTATCTGGTCCTGGTGGGTACGAAATCTACAGTGACGCATGATTTGGAATTAGCAGCGATCATCTTTGCCTCATGTTCAACAACGATGGATGGAACTTCTTAAGAACTACGATTGTGAAAATTTGTATCATCTGGGGAAAGCGAATAAAGTGGCAAATGCACTTAGTCGAAAGTCGATAATTGGTCAGATGATCGTACGAGAATGGATTCTTTTGGAGGGAGTCAAGGACTCAAATTTTAAAATTGAGGTTGGCCACCTTGCTAGTCTAATGGCCACTCTCAAGGTGGAACTTGAGATGCGAAGTGGAAAAAAAAAAAAAAGTGTTCGAGGATGGGACATTGAGGTTTCGAGGACGATTGTATGTTCCAAAAGATGCAGAGCTTATAGAAGCAGTCTTGTCAGAAGCTCATTGTAGTTGAGATTCCCGAGTGGAAGTGGGAACACATTACGATGAATTTTGTGAAGGGACTACCAAGGAGTCAGCAAGGCAATGACTCGATTTGGGTAGTAGTTGACAAATTGACGAAGTTAGCTTACTTCATTGCGATAAGAAAAGATTTTACTTTGGATAGGTATGCAGAGTTGTATGTACATTAGATTGTGCGCATACATGGAGTTCCAGTGGTGATCACATTTGACTGTGATCCTAAGTTTGTGGCAACTTTCTAGAAAAGTTTGCAGTCGGCCTTGGGATGAAATTGCAGTATAGTACGGCGTACCATCCGCAAACGGACGGTTAATCAGAAAGGATTTGAAGAAGTATTCGAAAGCCTTTAGTGCGATAAATGACATTTGGTTTGCACTAATTTTCATGTGGTTGAGGCGAATCCTTGGTTTGGTTATTAAATGGACGTGAAAGGAATATTGAAAGAAAATTCGATGGTTTGTGAAATTCGGATAGTGGTTCGATGGAAATTCAGCGAATCAGATTTCAAGTGTCAATAAATGAGCCCGTGGAAACAAACTCATGGGTTGACGAGCTAGAGAAATTTTTGCACTTTGAGGTTCTCAGACGAGGTTAAAACCGTGAGGCTTGGTATGGGACAGGCCAAAGTAGATAATACCTCTATGAGATGGTGCATGTCTAAAAGAGACTAGTAGTGGTGCAGTTCGAAGATGCTCATAACGACTGATCCGACGAGGGCGGGGAGTGGTCGCTGGGGCCAGAGTGCCTGAGCAATGAGCGACTCCCGATAGGCTTCTAGGATGTCGAAAGGGGCATAAATGAATTGAACTCCGCACTGTGCAAAAAGAGAGTGCTTGTGGGATAAGATTTTTTCGGAATGGTATAGCCGTAATATGATCAACTTTGTGGAATTTCAGTTTATGGAACGAAGTTAGGGAACGGGGAATCGCTGGTTCAAAATTCAGTTTCGCAGTTATTGAATGTAGTTTAGATTATCAGAGACAGACTAAAGACAACTCAGAGTCATTAGAAGAGTTATACAGATAAGCGTCGTAGACCGTTGGAGTTTAAGGTGGATGATCATGTGTTTCTGAAAGTATCGCCGATGAGGGGTACTTCTAGATTTGGCAAGAAAGGAAAGTTAAGTCCGAGGTACGTTGGATCCTTTGAAAGTCTGGAAAGGATTGGGGTTTTAGAGTACGTCTTGCGTTGGCACTGAAACTTGCTCAAGTACATGATGTTTTTCATGTGTCCATGTTGAGAAAGTATGAACTGGACCCGACTCATATTTTGAACTTTGAAGAACTAGACGTAAATGACAGGGTGTTGTACGTGGAGAGGCCGATACGAATAGGGGACTGTAAAGAGCAAGTACTTCGAAACAAGAATATTACCTTGGTTAAGGTGATCGGGCAACATCACGGAATAGAGAGAGTTGTATGGGGAAAGTGAGGAAGTGATGAAGCATCGGCACCCCCATCTTTTGAGGATTTGTCTGTGATTGCAAATTTCGAGGACGAAATTTTTGTAAGGGGGGAAGAATTATGACGTCCTGAAATTCGAGCCCTGTTAGGAATGAGTGAACGTGAATTTCGCCAATGCATTGTTGGTTGATTCTGCTCGGACCCAATCATTTCCGAGATACTAATCTTGAGGGGAAAGGCTATTGAGGATAGAACTCGTGCGACTAAAGAACTCGACCTGGGAAAACGACTCGACCGTGAGACTTGCGTAAGGACGATCCTGTAGTCATGCAGGCCGATTTTAGGGACGCATAGAAGTCGATTCGCGGACAGAAATAATGGGACGATGGGTGATTCCATCTACTGTTATCGAACCCGTGAACGACCCTATGTCGATCCTTGATAATCGTGTACTTTGAAATAAGAATCTATCCTTCACAATTTCATGCCGTCAAGGACGTCCATGTGTCGAGAAGTCTTGAACGTGGTTTGGCACGAGTCAGTTAAGTGTGAATCCTCGAAGCCGCCTGTCAGTCTGAATTATACCAAAATGACATTTGGGCAAAATTGACAAGGCAGGAGAATCCAAGATTGGACTTCGAATTTTTGGGAACGTCCGGGACGGACTTTTGGACGATGCTTCCTTGATAGTCGATGGTGTCGGTTGAGCTGAATTTTTGGGAAAGGGATTTTCGGACCGAGGAAACGAGCCTACGAGGACGTGGGCTGGGCGAGAACAGTGAGGGCCTCACGCCCAAGGTGGGACAGCCACCGTGAAAGACTGAGACAAACGGGTGAGCCCGTTGGACCCAATCGACCCTTCACCCGTCTTAGCCCGGTGTCTAAACTTGAGCCAATTCGAGCCCAATAAATTCTCGAGCCTGTTCCTACCCATTTCCCAGCCCGTTTCCTAGGCCCGCCCTTCATTTTCAGCCCAAGGACAGATTGGGAAATGTGCAAGGTGGAAATGACCAAAATGCCCTTGGATATTTTGAAGAAAAGTCAAAAGGAAGAGAGAGAAGATGATGTCATTTGGTTGGGGGTTGAAGCAAGCCATTTAATGGCATTAATGAGACTTGAAGACCAGCTCTCTCTCTCTCTCTCCTCTTCATATTCTCTAAAATCGCAGCCCTCTCTCCCCTTGCTTCATTTGCCTTTCTGCAATTTTCAATTCTGACCTTTCACCGAAAATCGAGTTGTTCATGGCCTTCCCGTTGTAATCTCGGCCCGTGCCACCCACCGTTGTGTTCAGAAGAGAATTTATGTTCAGACAACGTCAGCCGATCGCCGGAAGGAGCCTCTGGTAGTCTCGTATTCCAGCCGAAAGCCGGCTGTTGCCGGACCGTCACTGTTCCGCCTGCAGCAGCTTTGTTCCGCCTTTTCACCCGTTTTTCTCCCTTTCCGACCCAATCACCACCCATACCAGCCACAAGTGGTTCCCCCTCGACCCCCAGGTGCCGCCAGTTGCCGGCCCGCGGCTCGTCGGAGCTCCGGCCAAGCTGTTTTCCTCCGGTCAGCCCCTATCCTCCTCCTGCAGTGTTGTTTTCTGAAGTTCAGTGGGGAATCCGAGGTTGTTGCTGCTGTGTTGAGTCCGGGACCACCTTGGAGTGTCGTGAGTGAGGTCCCCGGGTGTCAGGTTCGTCGCCGGCCCGCTTAATGGGTGAGTTTAGCCCCTAATCCTTATTTAGTGCCTAAACTTGCTTAGGGTTGGGTTAATTAGTGCTAAGGGCTGATTAGGGTGTTCAATTTAAGTTGTATTAGCCCTAAGATAGGTGGTTAGATAGTTGATTAAGATTAGCTTAGCTTAATCTTGCTTAATTATGCTTGATTATGCTTAAATGTTGATTATGTGTGGTTTATGTGTTAATTAAGCATGTTTAGCTTAATTGATTGATTAATTGTGTTTAATCAATGTTTTGTTTAATTTCTGAATTTAATTTATTATTAATTGAATTTCGAAAATTACTGTTCACGGATTACTATTCATTGATTACTGTTCACGGATTACTGTTCACGGCACTGTTCATCTGGAAGTGAAATTGTGCATCATTTCATGTGTCTTGATCATATGAAGTGAAATTGATGTGTCGTGGCGTGAACATTCGCATGAATCGTGTGAATTTCACGAAAAGGGAAAAATGGTTTGTCCGAGGGACATCGGAAATGGACCGCATTTATGAGAAAGAAAGTGATTTTTCCAAGGGACATTGGAAATGGACCGCTTTTATGAGAGAGGTGGGGAAAATGGTTTGTCCGGGAGACATCAGAAATGGACTGCTTTTGTGAGAAATGATTTGAGGTTTTATATGCAAGGATGTGTGCATTGGCTAATGCTCAAAGATAATAAGTGGATTGTGATGGTATGCTTGTGTGATCACTAAGTTGAACCCGATTTATCGGAGATTATGGAAAGGGAGGGCACGGAAGGGCACGGTTGCGCCTTTGCGGAGGAAGGGCGTCGTAGCGCCGTTGCGCCTCGGAGGGCAAGGAAGGGCACGGTTGCGCCTCTGCGGAGGAAGGGCGTCGTAGCGCCGTGGCACCTTGGAGGGTATGGAAGGCCACGGTTGCGCCTCTGTGGAGGAAGGGCGCCGTAGCGCCATAGCGCCTCGGCCTGCACGAAAGGGCACGGTTGCACCTCTGCGGAGGAAGGGCGCTGTAGCACCGTAGCAATAGCACGGAAGGGCATGGTTGCGCCTCTGCGGAGGAAGGGCGCCGTAGCGCCGTTGCACCTTGGCCAAGTTGTAGCCTTGTGGGGTAGTAATAATCGGAACACGTGTGGATGCGAGAGTGCATGAGAAAACATGGCATCATTGGTTCCGATTATGCATGAGGTAATCATATCATTTATGGCACGCACGCATGAATTGATAACGTGCAGGGGTGGCAATGGCCAGGTGAGATCGCTTGTGAGGCGACTCGCATGTGATTGATGAACTGCATCATCTAACGGCCATGTGCATTGCGTGTATTGTGCTGACTTATAACGTGCAGGGTATGGCATATCGGGTAAGGTTGCATGCGAACCGACTATTCGATTGTTGGTTGCATTGCTTGCATTGAATGAGATTTAACGTGCAGGGTATGGCATACCGGGTAAGGTTGCATGCGAATCGACCTCTAATTGTTGGTTGAACCTGTCTGTGGTTTGATTGCTGATTGTTGGGTGTTTGTGGTCGGGTTGAGTGAGGGGTGGTTCTGGAGAGATACCCCGGGTTGAGTTGGTGTACTAACCGGAGCTTAGGGGAAGAACTCGCTGAGATTTTATCTCAACCCGTCGTGGTTAACCTTTTTCAGGTCTTTAGAATGGTGCACCCACTATGGAGAATCCTGCCCCTCGTTTCTCCAGTGATCGACCTGACGGAGTCGAGTCCGATGGGTTCGAGTGACCGTGGTGTTGAACTCGAGGGTTCATTCTGTATAGCTGGATTAGCCTAGTTTCTTTTTGGCCAGACTTAGAGGATGGATCAGCCCCTTTTGTCGGACTTGTAATTCAAAAGAGGATCCTCCGTTGGTTAATCTAGTAATTTGTGTAAATGAGTAGTGATGGTTGTTCTTGGTGTTCATCCCTCTATCCCTGATTGATTACTTGATTGTTTGTTGGACTGGGGATGGTTCTTCTTCCGCTTGCGTATAACGAAAGATTAAAATGAATGGTCGTCGACGAGTCCTGGGACGTCGCTTTCAATTGACCATGGTAAGGGGTTGTCGCGTGCTCGGGGTTCGGGGTGTGACAACTTAAGTGATCCTCGTACCAAACGAGACTAGGATTCGGGCTGCATTGATGCCAATCCAAGACCTTGTGGTCTTAGGCGATCCTCGTACCATACAAGACTTGAATTCCGACGCTTCATTACCTACTCAAGCCTTATGGCTCTAAGCATTCCCGACTTGCATTAAACACAAATGACGAACCATGGCATCATTCCAGTCGTGAAAGGATCACACACATGCATAAGATTCATGTATAGGCCAACGCATACATAATCTTCCATACAAATCATGGTTTGTCAAGAGAAGACTATCTAGACTTCATGATAGAAATGACAATACTAGGGAGAAGTAAGAGATTCTACTTACCTGGACAAACCTCATAAAACTAGGGAAACCAACTTGAGAGAGAGGGCGGCTTTCTTGAAAACCGAAGGAGAGAGAGGGTGTGATGATGAGGATGACCAAAAGAGAAGAAAAAGGAGGAAATGGATGCAAAAATGGTGAGGAAGAAGGAGAGGCTCCTCCTACTTATACTACTCGGTATCATGATTACTGGTCCAAGCTATCCATTATGATTCTTCCAAGTGGCCCACCTGAAAGTCTTAAGTAGCAAGTCTACTTGGCCAATAATTGTACCTAAAACATGACTAGGTATAGCTAAACGATTCTATTTGGTGGTCTAATCCATAGATGTCATCAACAACGGCCCGCTTTTTGCTTTCTTATTAGACCATTTGTATCCTCACATTTATGGTCATTTATGGAAGTTTGACAAAGAAAGGGTCTAGCTTACCAACTTGACATCTAAATTTCCATAGTATTGCCTTCCGATTGGGCCATGTGTGATCTGTCCCTTTCATAGCCCCCAAGATATTTTTGACCACCATCATAACCTTTGAAAAATTGAAGACATCCTTATCCTTATCATTAATGAGGGGTTCTAGAGTCTTCTTTTCCTTTGTCTTTTTCTTCCTCAAGAAGACGATCTAGAGAATTCCACCATCTAAGTTGATTCCAGGACCAAAAAATGGATCATTAGGTATATCTCAAAAAATCAAATCACATATGCCCAAGGTTCAGGCAACGTACCCCAAACTTCCCCAAACCGCTCCCTTGGGTGGTTGGTTGGCCCTTGGGTCGAAACGGTCGACCTAGTCGATTCTAGACTGGCCCTCATGACAATCCTTGGGCCCATCGCTGAGCCTGACGTGACTTTCCCTCTTACTTCAATCCTTGGTCCTCAGGTCGCTTCAAGGCTAATTCCAAGGCTACCATGGCCTAGCACTAAGCCAAGGAACTCATGGACCTTAGGATTTGTGATGGAATAGTCGGGTCTATCGTAGGGCTCATTCCGATCGGCGCCAAATCCATCGCATGATTCATGGCCAGTGCATCACTGATCCACAATCGAACATCACCAATTCAAGATTCTCTTTCGATCACTAAGAATTAGATAGGGAATGATGTATTGTTAGTCGAAAGACGATCACTTTTAGTCGAGTCAGATCATCTGTGTATCGGTGCATAGTTGGGCGAAATCACTTGCGACCGAGCACTATGACTGATCGATCAACCCATGATCATCCCCCGATCCAAAATCATCCCATGATCAATTCCCGTGATCCAAAAGTTGTTTTATAAGCTAGTGTTCCAATCCCATTGATATGGTCAATGGCCAATTCACGGTCGACACCTCGACCAGTTCATGACCGATTGGTTCATCAGATCATGACCAATCCTTGATCCTTACCAATCGAACTGATCGATCCATAGCCAATGGCCCATGGTCGATCCATCTAGGACCTTATGGCTGATCCTCACAAGGTCGGTATTAAGGGAGTTACACCGTCTTATCTTGATGCGCTAATGTTAGCCATGCATCGCCTCGCGCCGTCGTCATGCTTGTGCCATCGCCGCTGCAAATGGATGAGTTAATACACTAATCCCTTTATTAGTGTGTTAATCTCGATTAGGGATAAATTAGTTTAGGACTAATCTAGATTAGGTGGTTAATTATAATTAATTGTGGTTAGTGTTGATTAATTTATATAATTATGCTTAGCATTAATAATTATAGTTTAATTGTGATTTATGCCAATTAAATAGTTAATTCTGATTTAGTGATAATTAATTATATTTAATCATTTTAGTGCTAATTAATTATTGTTTGTAATAATTATTTACGATCAATTATTTTTAGTGTAAATTAGTTATTTTAGTAATAATTAATTATGATAAATTCCTTTTATGTTAATTAATTATTCTTAATACTAATTAATTATAGTTAAATCTTATTTATGTTAATTATTTATAATTAACTGTTAGATTATCACAATAGAGCAATAAGTGGACATTATGTGGGTTATCAGTTAGTTCATATGCCGATTTTATGTATGTCTTATATTGGTTGAAGCATGTATGCCTTGATAAATAAAATGATTAAGCAATCTGAGTTGCTTGTGTGAACACATTAAAATGAACTTGTCACCTATCGAGAATTTGGAGAGACGATGTCTGATTTATCGGATGCCCAGCGGATGTCCGAATGCCGAGTAGCGATTGAGACCAGATCGATGTTCTATATAAGAATGCCATTTGTGACGAGAGATCTAGACGATGCAATGCTCGATGGGGCGGGATGACACCTGAATATGCCGAAAGACTACCAACCTTTAGGTTGCACCATGGCCCTAAGTTTATAATAATGGAACACACCTAACTACTCTATGCATGAGGTACTATGCATTGTGTTCTAATTACGTGAATATCCATTTGCTTGCTAGTACGTATGAGTTGTATTGTGCAGGGTACGTGTAGTTGCAAGATAAGATTGCCTACGAATCGATTTAATTGTCGGTTATTGTTATGATGAATGGACCTGTTAGGTACTCCCGACACAAATTGACATCCTAATCAAAGCTTAAGGCTTTGACCCACTGAGATTCTATCTCACCCGTTGTCATCTAATCATTTCAGGTCCTTAATATGGCATAACACCCGATGCGTTCAAGGTCCAGAATGATTGGGACACCATAGTTATGCATCACTGCTTTCCCAACGGTCCACTTCTTTTTGAGCGACATGTGTCCACACTCTGGGTGGATGAGGGGCTGGCTTAGTAGGTGCCCCACATGTTTCAAGTCTAGTTCGCTTGGGATGGAGACACCTTGTATGGTCCCTTGCATTGCTTCAATGGTCCACCTAACAACAGCTCTGGTCACGAGATTTGGGACCCAATGGACGTTGACCCTCCTAACAAAACTGTGGATGACCCCAAGCCCTAATCGAACCTAAAATACCCATCAAATTACAATCCATTGGAGCACACCCTGGATTTGCCATCCACCTATCTTAACAGCCCCTAATAGATGCCCCTGATCCTTAACTTTTTAGACTAACCAGACCTCGGCCCTTTAAGACAGAGTAGATTGAGCCTTTTGCTCCTTTATATCTCTTTGAAGGTAGTCAAAATAGTGCCCATATGTAGGGTTGTACATATACATGTTTCTAAGGGTTGATTTGGTAAATAAATAAAAATGGCAAGGTCGTTTTTGTGTTGCTTGTCTTTTTGGTTATCCCTGTTGCTATTGTTTGATCGGGTGTTTAATGTGTCATTTTCAGCATTCCGCATAAACAAAAGATAAAAAGAATGGTTGGCAATGCATCTTGAGATGTCGCACTCATTTGACCACAACAAACAAGGATTGTCATGTACCCTAAGGTTAGAGCGTGACATATAATAAAGGAAAAGTACTAAAAAGGTTATAAACCTATTGCATTTGTTCGATTCAATCATAAATATTTCATTTAAACCAATTTAGTCATAAACATTTCCACATTAGTACTAATTAAATTCATCTGACCAATTAGATCGAAAATCAATGATGTGGATGCTGGCCGTCCTATGTGGCATCACAGCACTGACGTGAACATTTTAAAATAGTTTTTTAATAATTTTTTGACTTTTTTTTTTTTGAGAAAATTTCCCTTTTTCTTTCCTTTTTTTCCCCTATTCCTTTCTTTTAGTATGTGGCCCGCAATTAGCCATAAGCAGGTGCCAGCAAGGGTATTATGGCCCTCACTAGCCATAGGCTAGGCTCGACAAGGGTGTCATGGCCCTTGTTGGAGCTAGACTTGACGAGGGCATCTAGCCCTCACTAGATCCGCAAGGGTAGCCCTCGCTATTATGCCCTGACCCCTTTAACCCTGCGGCTCGAGCGCATGACCATCCCTTCTTTTGGTGATAAAGTGTGACATCTTAGGAAGTGTCACTGACCCATTCTTTTTATCTTTCAAGATAGCACATGCAGAAGCATAATTAAACAACACCCAAAAAAAATCACATTAGGATAGCAAGGAAAACACATTTCATAACAAGATTAGCATTAACACATTTGAAGTTTAATAATTACAAATCCTCTATGCAGATTCTTTCCGATTCTGACAAAAGGGGTTGGAGGTTAACCTAACACCTCTACGCTATAAGGGCGACCACAAAAAGTGGCATTCCCCACATCTAACTATAGTACCATAGTTCGGGCCTAGGATCTGACTCCATGTCAAGATCCAACTTGGGCTAGTCACGGCACTGTCAAGGACGTCCAAATCTGTGGGGGTCCCAAATGGCTTCCCTAGGACCTCTATTGAGCAGCCCATCAAAACCCCGGAGTGGTCCAAATAGATCCCAACCAAACCACATGTACCAAGCTTTGAAGTGATGGTGTACCAAGTTTGTAAGCCTCTCATCAACCCAAATTATCGTCACATACTTCTTATAGACAATATCGGTTCCCTCAATTGGAAATGGGGTCACATTCACGCCTTGATCTATAGACACTGCAAAACGTACGTGACGATACTCCATAACTAAGAGCCTGAAAAACGGTTAAATAACACTGAATGAGTAAACTCAGAAAGTAGACCCCTAAACCTCGTGTAGGTGATAACTCATCTCGGAAACGCACTAAACAAGTAACTTACAAATCAATAGCAGATCAATAGCAAGGGCTTTGCTTTATTTATAAACATGACATGGTAAACTCAACTTTCCAACAAGCTAAAAATACACATAATAAATCACATGTGCATTCTTACTCTTGTTGACACCTAAAATTCACATAAATAACAACGCGTGAAACTATGTTTTCAACAAACAAGCCGCAATTGTCAAATAAATCAAGAACACTTCTAATCATTTTCTAGGCATAATGCATCTCCACGTGTTCCAACTATTATGACCACTCAAGGCCACAACCGAACTACTGTCAATGATCCTCCCGCCCTGTTAGGCACGGCAACGTCTTGACCTTATTCGAAGACAGCATCAATTAAGAGTACCACTCCAAAATCCATCTGCAAACAGCATTTGGACCCCGTCAAGCATTCGATCAAAATCAAGCATCACTCCAAAAACCTTTGGTGACGGTTTCCATTATGTGATCACACAGACACATAAAACACTCAAGCTTATTTTTTGTTTTTCATAATAGTCAATGCATAGTGTTTGATGCTCACCAATTAGAAAATTGCGATTCCGCATACTTCAATTAATGCACTAAAATAATCTCACGTGATCAACCGAAAATTCAACTTCATTCAAAAATGCATACGTCTCATTTACAACCCTTCCTTAATATGGCAATCACAAGCAAAATCACTTAAGGCCTCAATTCCTCCTCGTTCCAGGTTCATGTGTCTCCAATAGCTTTCTTTAAGCTACATTTTTCACATACCACATAACCCTCATTTTAGTCCATCAAGCACATGCTTTAAATAAACCTATATCCACATATAACATGTCTTAACAAGCTTTACCTAAGCATTTCATGAGTAACAATCAAGCTTAGTAAATTTCCTCAAGCCAAACCAAGCAAGATAGAATAAATGACCATGAAAACCTACTCAAGATCAACTTGGCTACCCTAGTCTACGCTCAATCAACACATAAACAATCCTAACTACAATGTAAACAATATAGGAAATAAGTTTTAATAAACCTAAACCTAGCTCATTTAGCCATAGCCCTAGCTCACCATGCCTAAACCTAAACATCTAATGCGTAGATTAATATCTTAATCAAAGCTTAGAGGAACCACTTACAAAACTAAAAAGATCTAAGAACAACGGCGAAAACAAATGGCATGGCGAGGGTGAGTGGCTTGAATGGCAGTGTTTGGTAGAGGTGGACGGCGAAGCGCAGTGGTGTGCAATGAGTGCGGCAGTGATAGATGGTCAGAGGTGGTGGCGGTGGTGAGTAATGGTGGCTGAAACCAAGGGAGAGAGAGAGAGAGGGAGGAGGCATGAGAGAGAAAGATAGGTGAGGAAGAGAGTGAAAGTGAGTGAGAGTGAGGGAAATGAGAGAGAAAGAGGGGTATTTTATACTAAGTCACTCAAATGATACACAACACTCAAGTATACTACTACCTACCTATCATGTTCTCCCTTAAAACCCTCTCCACCAAGTATAATACTTGGCTAGGGGTCATTTTACAAAATATCCACATCCCATCCAATTAATGCAATGAAGAAGTACATGCCATAAAAAGTCCATTCCCTTCTTGTCGCCATTAAAGTGGCGTGAATCCCTCAATCAAGAAGCCAAAATGGTCCCTATCTCACTTAATGGCTTCTAGAAAATCATTAGGGCCTAAACCATAGGATTACTATTCAAGAATATTATTCATGCACATGGTCCATTTATGTGCCAGTTTCCAAAACTCAATTATTAGCTTGAATGGGCTTGAATGGGCCTTAGTTGGGCTTGGTGGGTTTCCTTGGGTCCACATGGTCAAACCTAGTCGCCGTGAGGCATATTGGGCCATACCTTGGGCATGAGCCTTGTGGGCTTCCCGCTTTGCAATCCATTTTCCAAGTATGGACCAATGGGCTTCTTGTTTCGCAATCCCTTTTCTTGGTATGGCCAATGGACTTCCTGCTTCACTGCCCACTTTCCTTTGTCCAAAGTTTAGGCTTACTTGTAATTAAGGAAATTAATGAAGCGACATGTAATAGAGTTCTTGTCACGGCTCAACCCTCGAGCATGCGACAACCTCTATTCTCTTTGGTCAAATTAATGCGACATCCTAGGATGCATCACTGACGATTCTTTGATCTTTCAATTATATGTATGCGAAAGTGAAACGACAAAACCCAGTCAAAAATAATAGCAAGGATAGTAGGAAAATGCAGCAATCATTTCAAAACACCATCTTTTTATTTATATATTGATTAACCCAAAGGAAGACTGTACATGCCCTACAAATGGGCAACTTCCTAGATTGCCAACCAAAAAGATACCAAGCAGGGATTAATCTACTTCTTTGCAAAAGCTAGGGTTAGTCAACAAGAAAAGCAATAGGCGCCTGCACCCATGAGTTACTCTTCGATTCCTTAGAACGGTCCTAACAGGTCATCGTCAAACCAAATGAACCAGGCCACATAAAGTGTTGGGACAGGCTCTCCCCAACCTACGTCTTGCCTAAAAAGTGGTGGTGAACTTCAAGAAAACTGCCTGACTCCCCTTCACGGTGTACACCAACACAAGGAGCTTGAAGGCAAGCGGGAGTCCAAACCTCATAGGGTGGAAAGCCATACCTAAGGGCTTGAAAAATAATTAACAACCACAAATAAGATATAAATCTCAGCAAGTTAGCGACCTAAGCCTCGTTTAGGAAGTCAACTCACCTCGAGGGTACCTAAACATGCAATGATATATTGATGGTAAATCAATAGTAAAGGGACTCATGCTTTGCCTTAATAGTTAATGTAATCGTGTAGTTAAACCTCATAATAGAAACAACAACTTATCCAATCGACCCAAAGGCATTCTTACCTTGCCAAGGCACATACCTTGCACGATATAAATTCACATGTATCATAGCAATCAAGCATTACACATAATCAAAACACACATATTTTCTCATGTATAATGCAACAGGTTTAAGATTGAATTGATACCAATGCAATAGGTTTAAGGCTTTTTTTATGCTTTTCCTCATATAATAATGGTCTTGCTCTCACACCCACAGTATGAGTAGTTATAATAAATCCGTGAGGCTACTCAAATTCAGTTCATTCAAATTCAGTTCGTAAAAAATAAATGAGATAATCTACGTATCTTTCGCATTAGCTCGACCTAAAGTTAAAGTAGACAAATATGGGATTACAGAAAAATAATTATTTATCCAAATCACCACTAGTGCATTAAAAATGATGGTTTCGAGACTATCAAATTTAACAAATCCCTCAATCTTAAATTTGACGCACGCTGATTAGATAGTAGAAAAATTTGAGAGCCGTCTTTTCTTGATTTAATCAAATGGCTAGATATACATAAACCGAATTTCAAGTGGAGATTGGAGTACCTACTAAGATTAGATGATCCCAAGACAATCCAAACTTGTTTACATCATTTTCATTGATGCGCTCATTGACAAGCGCTCTATGGGAGATGAGTCTCTCGAATTGTTATCTTGCAAAATATAAATTACGAATAAGAGGGATAGATTAAAATTGATTGAGAATTGTAAACTATGTTAGAACTATTGAAATTTCAAAATGGTTTCATAGAATACTATGTTTTAAGGTTCCTTCTAGCCATATCATGAAACGGGAAAATTGTTGAAAATAGTAGTTGTAATTGATAAATATTAGTAATTGATTTCATAAAAATCATTTTAAAGTCCTTGAGATGCTTGGGGACAAATGGAGCTTTGACCGGGCTTTAATTACATTCTAAAAATTTCCAACTGAAAACTTAGGTGCAGTAGACAATAATCTCATGAAGCACTTTTTTTTTATCGAAAGAAAATCTCATTCATTTGCCATAATCAAACATCAAAGAAATATAGAACACTTTCAAATAAAGCAAAACAATCTACAATTATAAGCACACTCTAATCTTAAAACATTAGATCTGTCATAATATCAAAAACTAATCGATTGGCCGATCACCGAAACCATTAATAAATGGTACATGCCGAGATCTTCCCCTCTGGCACCCTAAAATTACGTTTGGTCATCCATATTTATAACCTAGATAGGACTGGATTTGAATAAGATATGAAATATAGGAATTTTGCTATATCATATTCACTAATTATGATAATAGTAATAAAATCGGATATATTCATATCATATCATGTACATTATTTAGTATAAATGACGTATCAATATAAATGAACCAAACATTTAACAAACAAATATGGTAAAAATATTTTAGGATATTCTTGTCTACTTTATTTTTATTTTATTTTCGTCTCTTTTTAATTAATTTCTTTTTTATTTCTTTCTTCCCTTCCATCATTCTCTAACAAATTTTATTAAATAGTAAATTATACTAATATACTTAAAATACTAAACACCTAAAATATGTACTAAGTATAAGTATATATTTGTATTTATATATTGAATTTATATTATAAGATCAAATTAAATTTCAATATTTTATAAATAAAAATATGATTAAATTAAAAAAACTAAATTTTTATTTTTTTATTTTAAATTTCTTATATTATAATTCAAATATTTTTTATATTGAAACATAATTTTAAATTTGTTAATTTAAGAAATTTTTTATTCGAGAAAAATAACTTTCCTATTATGAATATTAGAAATCATATCCATCTTTATCCCACTTCCCCAATAGGATAATTTTATCGAGCTTATATCTCTCTTATATAGAATAAATTTTATTATATCCTCAATTTTATCATAACTGCTAAACGGAAAAGAAATTCAGAAATGATTGAGTGATAATCATTAATCTATTGTGAGTATAACAATCTGTTCTAAACTATATACAAAACCAAAAAATAAATAATTATAAAATGTTGTAGAGTCCATTTCTTCAAGAATTTGTGACTCGCAATAAGCTATTATTCTTACAATAATTCAAAGACTATTACGCGAGCAAAGCCCCAAGAAATTCAATGATTAACATGTAATTTTATCTAGCATTTTATTTTGTGCCTTTTTAGAACCTTCTAGAGTGAACTTCTTCTTTTTTCAATTTTAAGAATTCCTAAGGGAAGGTAAAAGAAATATTTTTTTTATAACCCACACCATAATTAACCTTACACGTCTCCCAATAATTAAAATGAAGGTTTTACTTCGTTTACTATGGGCGATTCTTGTTTTAGGATCTCCATGGATAATGATTATCTCGGCATATCAAACGTAGGATGTGATATCAGAAGTACGTAGCATTTATAATTAAAAAATGCTACTTACTTCTCGGCATATCCAAATAAGTACGTAACATTTATAATTAAAATTTTAATATGAATTGTCATTTAAAAAAAATAAGGTCCACATGGCATTTTCATGTGTACATTTCTCCCCCCTCTCCCTCCACAAAATTTTTCTCTCTTCTGTGCTCCCGCTACTGCACACTATACACAAACTACTTGGTTACAGCGTCGCTTATGCTCACCCATCACCACCCAAACCTACAAGCTGCGCCACAACCTCAACAAACGAAAAATCGATGACTAACGTGGTTTAGATCTGTGATGGGTTGGAGAGAGAGGGTGAGGAACGCCATGGTTCAAATCTGTGAGAGGAGTGTTGTTCAGTCTAGATCGCTTGGTTTCATCAAATTAGAAAGCCACGAAACACATTCAGCAATCAACGAACGCCCAGATTGGACGAAAAGCCAAAAACAGGTGTGCAAACCTCACCTAGAGATTTCATCAAACACCTACGGTACAGCAACCAGAAAGCATTCGGGGAACAAACTCATACCAAAACCAACCATAACCTGAAAACAATACTAAAATTACACAGAGAAAGCTATGAGCAGGCGTGGAAGGCACACAAATCGAGGCCAGTGAATCCGTTCCACTAATTCGACAAAACAATGGATAACGAGCTTGGGCGTACCTTGTGAAGGGAAAGTTTCTAGACTCGATTGCTAGGTAGATTGGAACAAAACAACTCCAGAAACCGCCTCGAGGGACTTGGCCAGTGAAGGAGGCAACACCAACCACGATTTGAACTCCTCATCGTGGATAGGCGAGAGTGGATCCAACCAAGCCTCTAGTTTGCAGCTCGGTTTCTTTAACGAATCGGCTCTGTTAACAGCCTACTTTGAGGTGGTTTTAATGAATTGCCCAAATAAGAAGCCAGAAAGAAATTCCATTTCACTCTCTCCTGTGCTTCCATTTCCCCCCTCTGCGTCACCTTATCATTGGTCGTTTAGTAAGAAACTGATTTTTCTTGTTGATCGATGTCATTTTGGGTCATGCAAGTAGGTGAAACTTGT
>MU090212.1:0-38145 GCA_014858505.1 Corymbia citriodora subsp. variegata
TCCTCCGCATGTTTTAATTTATCTTCCAGATTTGATATTTTCTCGAGGCAGTTGTTGTGCTGAAGAAGTGCATCTTGTTTTTCAGCCTCCACCCTTGCAAGATCTTGTTTTAGAGTTTCGGCCTTAGTTTCAGCTTTATCAGCTCGCTGCTTGATTTCTTCCACCTCTTCTTGGGCACACGACACAGTGTTCTCAAGATCTCTTAGTTTTTCCAAAGCCATGTGGTACTGAACAAGATTGCCTTCCTTTTCGGCTTGCAGATCTGCTAGTGCTGTCTTCAAAGATTGAGCTTCTGCCTCAGCTTCATTGGCCCTTCGAGTAAGTTCCAACTCCAATTTTGATAATCTCTCCAGACTCTGATGAAACTGGAGCGCATAGACTTCTCTCTCAGCCTCCAACTCTGCAAGTGCTTCGTTCAAGTTCTGAATTTCTTTCTCAGTATCACCTGCTCGCTCAAGTTCACGTGCCATCCCATCATGCTTACAAGTACATTGTGTACCGTATTCTTTTTCTCCTGCATCATGACACATGAGAACCACATTTTCTCTTCCTCCTCCCGAATCAGAAGTCTCATCAACCTGTTTCGACTCATTTCTACTTCTCGTACCCTTGAAATCTTGATGCACGGCTCCATTTTTCTCACAAGCTTGAAAGTAAGACAGAGCTTGCTCCAAAATATCCTTGGGACACTCATCACTGTCAAGAAGTACTGGCTGGACTTGGTTGGGAAACGCTTCTGCCATAGTTTTATGGGCCTGGCACAGAACCCCTGTGGCGTGATCATATCTCTCGGCTAATCCGCGATAGGCTCGGTAAAACTCTTCAACCAATTGCAGAAGTTCGGGTCGTCTCTTATAGTACATCTCTGCTCGTCTCGCGAATGAGTCAGCATCTTCTTCGATGATGTTAATCATCTGTTTGAGTTTGGCATCCATATCTGATCAAAAGCAGTAGGATAAGTACATTTAACATTATATGCAGACACAGTCGTAACTCAGGAGATATTGCAATTCATTAGAAAAGGCCTGAAGGTAGAATATGCACTGCAAGGGCTCAAGCCACAAACTGCCCGATACCTCATGGATTGATGTATAATTATTGAACTTTTGAGAGGAAGTAACCAGAAAATTTGGTTTAGAATTGAAATTCTAAAGTTTTTAGCAAAGCCAGATAGTAGAACTAAATTTAACCAGCCCTCAAGACATTGATTAAGATAGTGGCCACCCTTCTCTCCTAGGCCACCCTTCTCTCCTAGGTCATTCAAAAACTCACTATCCTGTGATGTGAACTTTACTGCTTAACTACAACATTAACACTAGCGGTGCAGGACCTCTTTTTCTCTTTGATTTTCAAGCAAATTTCCAGTCCAAACATACAACGCCAAAGGAAACATTAAGTTGGGTTGTTAATTCTGTGTCCCAGAAGCTGTGCTGAGCAAAACCATAAGCAACGGAACCATACCTGTAAGATTTTCCAGAAGCCATTTGGAATTCTTTGGGGTAATGTGACTTCCCCACCACCAAGAATACATCCCCTTAGAATCTTCATTCGTGGCGGCGGCAGCCATAACTCCAACCAACAATGATAAATTTTTGGCACACTTATCTTGTGACCCCGCAGTTTTGGAACTGACTACTACGCGAAGCTGTAGAGCACAAAAAATATCTCTCTTTATCTTTAGATGCAGATCCACCAAAATGACACAAGATAAGACAACTTTGCCTCGTTTTCTTATGAACACAATGCCCACCAAAAATCACCGTCAAAATGATAAATCAAGGGGCAGTAAGTAAAGTACCGGATCATCCGCATCGAGCTTCAGGAATTAGCACTTCTTCATTAAGTAAAAACAGGTTTATCTGATCAAAAGCCAGGTCATAGGATCAGAACCAACAAAGACAGAAGAGATTTGACAAGTAAGGATTTTAACTAGGGATGCATACATTCCTCATACACCATCATTTAATCAAATTGCATACCACAAAGAAAAATTAAATGCTCGGATGATTACGCAAAAAGAAGCCCCCATTGTCGTTCTCGCATCACAAGACCGAAGGGGTCGAGAAACCCAAAACAGAAAAGTAGGAGAAAACGAAAGCTTTCTTGATTAGTGCAGAGAAATTGATTAGCCCACATTGTCCTCACATCACAAAACCGAAGGGGTTGAGAAACCCAAAAGAGAAAAGTAGGAGAAAACGAAAGTTTTCTTGATTAGTGCAGAGAAATCGATCGACCAACAGAGAGACATTCGGCATCAAACGAGTAACTGTACCGGAGACGAGAGTTCAAACGCTGAGCGAGCTCTCAAAGAGACTCCTCAGCTTCTTCCCACGAAACCCAACGTTCAAGAACCAATATGACCCAACACCCGAAAAAGAAGAAAAAGGAAGAGAAAGAGTAAAGCCTACACAAGGAGGAGCGAAACAGAGCTCAGCAAAGCTCCAAAGATTCCAATTCTTGAGGTCCGTGAGAAAAAGCAAAACTATAGCGCAGCTGCTTTCACTGTTCGTGGTCTCGATCTGAACCCATCGTTGGGTCAGATCTCTCTCCCTCTCTCTCTCTCTCTCTCTAAAGCACACTCACACTCACACTCACACTCACACTCGCTCTACTCATTACTGCTCGCTGCTCGCTCTTAAAGCTGCAATCTTTATGGTATTTTAATATTGGGTGGAGATAAAATAAAAAAAAAAAGACAAATGGGAGTGTAAAAATTCGTTCTGGGTATGCCGAGAAAACAAGGGAAAATCCGAGTGATGCGCCGTGACTGTCGTTTTGCGAGCTCTCGGGAGACAAGAGGGCGAAATGACGAGTTTCGCCATGTCGAAGAAAGCGGCCTTCGATCCTTGTCTTTTGTCGTGTCTCTGTCTGACGAATGTTTGACCGCTTTCATCGTAAATGCGCAGATCACGATATTGCTTGGGAATCGCCAAAATCGAAAAGAACAGGGAATGTTGACAACGAAATAAAACATTTCTGGAATATCAATTTTCCAACAAAAACAAAATTATAAAACGAATTTCTATACCATTTTCAACTTCAAATTTTCGTCTAAAATAATTATTTATATTGATAGCATTTCTAATAATCACGTAAAAATTGTTGGTAATTTTCAAATTTAAATTCAGTCGCCATTAATCTCATTAATTTATGTTAATTTCCTAAAATGGTCAAGTTTTCTTTCTTCATTAATTGATCATTTGCATTTTTTTGGCTTGCTCGTATGCGCCTGCTTATTTTGTATTATCTCTCACTTCTAATTATGTAAAGGAAAAAGAATTTCCTTTTTTGTAATAATACCTTCCTTTTTTTCCCTCAAAAGTATCCTTACTTCCTATGTAGATTGTAAAAAAATGACAAAAAAATTGTAAAAAAAATATATTTACAAATAGCAAAATCAAATCTGCGCCTAATTGGCACTAATTTAATTAGAATAACGTTAATGACTACCGAGGAGTAAAGTGAAGAAAACAATAAAGAAAAATTTTCAAATTTTCCAATCTGTTTATTGCTAGAGAAAAAAGAGGAAAGGAAAAAAAATCTATTTTTTATGCTTCATGTTATGCACAACGGTGCCTCAAGTATAGAATTATTTCAAATAAAGTACGAATTGGCTCATTTCATCTTGGCAGAAAAAAAAATGATTTTATCATGGATGCACTAATTTGCAATGTGCAAAGAACCTTTTTCTATAGCCAAATAAAATCCACATCTTGAATTTTCATGCAATTTATTAGTTAGAGTTGGACTTGGTCACTTGGGTATGAGAAAGATTAGGATGAGCAACCCAACCACTGACTCGACTACACACAAGCAATCCTGCTAAAACAAGAATGTGGAAAAATCAAAGAAAATAAGATAGAAAAAAAAAAGAGGAAAATACTAATCGTACTTAACCAACATGGAACGAATTATTTAATCGTTCCAAATAAGATAAGAATCATCAAGGGACAAAAAGGGAAGAAGGAAGAAGAAGAGAGAACTTCACCCATCATTCCAAAGCGGGAAAAAGGTCACAAAAGCAAAGTTTTTGTATGCTTCCACCATAATTCATCTTTTTTTAAGTCTCGTCTCATCAACAAACAGTAGAAGAAGAAAGAGGGGGGGCCAAAATTGGGGACAGAGACAATCACCTTTGTTCCCAAGTGTCGACTTCGCACTCCTGTTGCTCGCTGATCACTTGATGCATGGTAAAAGTGAAAATTTATAATGTTTCGTGAGTGCTTTATCAAGGTTGGTAACAACATGTAATTTTCAAATGCACGATCTGTTTATTTTTTCCAATTTTCAATAAATGCCAAGTATCCAGCTGAAATCTCTCCTTTTTATAGCCGTTGTGCGGGTTGCAATTAGGGGTGTCAACGGGTCGAGTCGGGTCGGGTCAGGTCGGGTCGGGTCGAGTCTTGATGTTACCCGACCCGACCCAAATAATAAGGGTTATGTCATTTGACCCGACCCGAAATGCATAAAACATGAAGCAAAAAAAACGGGTCGGGTTTCGGGTTTCAGGTTTTTTATTAAAAAACAATAATAGTTTTTAATAAAAAAATATTATAAAGGGAATTCGAAATACTCTTATGTGACACCGCGAGATCTCGTCCAACTCATCCGTGAACCGTGACACCGCAAGTTCTTGTTCAACTCGTCCGTGAACATCTCCGCAAATAGATAATTTTTTAATAAAAAATTATGACAAAGAGAATTCAAAATGTTCTTACGTGACATCGTGAGGTCTCGTCTGATCCGTCCGTGAACATCTCTACAGAAAAATAATTTTTTAATAAAAAATTATGACAAAAGGAATTCGAAATGTTCTTACGTGACGTTGCGAGACATCGTCCAACCCATCCATGAACATATCCGTAAATAGATAATTTTTTAATAAAAAATGACAAAGGGAATTCGAAATACTTTTACGTAATGCCACGAGGCCTCGTCCGTGAACATTTTTGTAGACAGATAATACTCCCTCCTCTAAAGTTTTGCGTCGGCCGCAAAAAAGAAGCAAATCATATAGAAGATGAGGAGAGAGAGAGGGGGAGAGGGAGAGAGATTGATGGGGCCCGACCTAAGAGGCGACAACGACGACGAACCCGTGAGATGAGATGTGCTGGATAAGTTGCGAATATAAGCAGTTATAGAGGAGATAGCTTAGATGTGTATATTTGGGTTAAAGTCCTTAATGTGTTTGGATCGGAATATTGTTTCAACCCTAACTTGACCCAAAACATATATTCAATTTGTGTTCATAATTGTTACCCAAACAATATTAAAACCCAAAACATGTAGCATACTTATTTCGTGTTCGGGTCGTGTTCGAATCATGTTCGGATTCGATTTGATGGGTTTTTTTGACACTCCTCGTCGCGATGTATGCTTCTTTCTGCAAATTACGAGAGTTGTCGCTAATGATCGATTGATTTTAGATTGCTTCAGAGTGAATGTTCCTGCGGAAATCTCGGCGCTGACCTTGAAGGGCAGTGAAGTAAAATCGCGTAGAGAATAATTGACAGGTGTCACCATCGTCGAAAAAGAGGATTCAGGTGGGGCCCCATTCGAGCTCGATGGACGGTCGTGGGATTTCTTCATGATTTCGGCCACGGCCAATGGCGGGAGGTGTCTCCGTACAACTCGGACCGCGTGACACCATGACTTTCGCTGACGGGCTTGGAATTTTTATTTTTTTTTTAAATTTTCTTATGACAGTTGAGCTTCATGACTCATTATTGAAATTGAGTTGGGTGCCACACTAGTGCCTTATTTTTTTAAAAAAATTGTTTCTTCTTTCTTTTTATTTTTATATGCAATTTCATTATATGACTTTTCCAATTTATGCATCCTAATCTTTTCCCCGACCAATACGACACCGATAGAGGTTTTAATGTCTTGAGGGCAATCCCTATATTTCTCAATTGAGGGCCATTTAAAAGAGAGATCAACGAGCATGGTGTGGCTAATATTGTCAATAGCATGTGCAAGTAGCTTGTTCTACCCAAGGGCAAGTGACACCTCGACAAAGGTTACGGCTCCTAAGTATTAGCTAGCATGTTAGCTCTTATGCTCTTATCGTTTTTATTAGGATGGCACAACATATGGAAATTTTATCATATGAGTGACGTTATATTGATGATTTGAATATGCTAATGACAATGTGGGTAGCTTGTGCAAATTAGGATAGTTCAAGAACTACATTGCATATAACTAGTAAGAAGATCAAATTGCACTACTTAAAGGTTCAGAATTACAATTAACCTTTCTTTAACAAGTCATATTTCCTTATAAATTATGAATATTACTCATATACAAAACTAACTAAACAGAAATGTGAGTGATATTTGTGTTTGTAACTCATCAATCACAAGGATGGTTGAAAGTTAGTTTCCTTTAATTGAAAATGAGGAAAACGAAACACTTTTTAACGACCACATGCACCATCTATTTTTTAGATTAAATACACCCTTATCGTCGAATAAGAGTAGACATAACATGTTTACCACTCTACATGGATACTCAATTGGATACAAAAGTTGTGTTTCCTACCCCTCACACGTGGGGGCTCTCATCACACTTAGATGGAAAGAAGTTTCTCCTCTTCTTATGCTCTTAATTCAAGCCTTATTGGAGAGGTAAAATCTCGAATTGACTTGGCCAATTTGGGAAACTATGCTCTTAAGATCAGCTAGAATAGTGGATCAATTAAGGCGTGCAAAATTGACTTGAACACCACTTAGCTATTATACTAAAAGGAACTCACGAACATGTTCGGTTTGGTTAGAGTCAAACCTCCAAAATACTATATTTGGACTACAATGTTGCAAGTCAGAAAAAAAAGCATATGGTTAAGGGGTGCATTTATTTCTTAGAAAAACAATGTTTTATAAAATATCTTCTTAACATTGATCTTTTATAATGTTTTTGGATATTGAGTGACTAGAAAAAAATGTTCATTAGTAACAACTTATGTTTAAATATTTTTATTGATAATAACATTTTTTGTTAATTATTTTTTAATTGGTACAAACAATTAAAGTGAGAATTTTTTTTTCCAAATTGTCACAAACATAGGCAGCTTTCTTTCATTGGAATTTTTTTAAACCCGAAACTTCCAAATGGAAATAATAATCCGAGAGAAAATGCAGCGACTCCAAGGCCAGACCAAAGTCAAGAGGTATGATCAAACCTAAAGGCATGGAGGCTGATTTTCCTGACACATTTACATACTTTATCTTAATTAAAGAGCTTACTTTACCCTTTATATTAATTAAACAACTTAGTATTCAGATAAATAACATATTATAACCATCTGCGTGGAGATACAGACTGGCCAGTGATCAAAACCCTGTCATGCCGCACACCATCTTTTTCTTTATTTTATTTTGTGGTGGAGATTAAGGACCACCTCTATAATACTCGTTTAGAATATGGTTCGATAACAGATTATGTAAATAGGGGAATAAATGGGAAAATCAAACTTTTGGGGGTAATCAGTTGGGGACCTATTTAGTTATTGCCGGAAGAAAAGGCCAAAAAAGAGAAGAAGTTAAATTAATAGTTTTGACTTCTGCCTACATTAATGAAAATCCTTTTGTGACAATAATGATGATGATAAAAGGGGTGAGTGCATTAAAAGTTTTAAAATTTGTAACGATAGTGTAATTAAGTCCTAAAAATTTTAAAAACTATAATCAAGTCTTAAAATTAGCCATAAAATCCGATTGAATACTAAACTTTTCACAAAATACAATCAAGTCCTAAAATTTATTAGCTTTTTTGGTTTTTTGTAGAACTTGATTACACTTTTTGAACTTTTAAAGATATAATTGCACTTTCATGATAAGTTTTAGAAATTGATTGTATTTTTTGAAAGTTATAAGATATTTTTGGAGTAAATTTCAAAATTTTCATTATACTTATTATAAATAAGAAGAAGAAGATTTGCGGGCAAAATGTAGATAAGAGAAGGGGGATGGAAATTCCAGGTGAGAGTGAAATGATGATGTCAGGTGAAAGGCAGGGCAAGCTCGGGACATAGAATAGTGGGTCAAACCACATGGTGCAAGAGAGTCATCACAAGTACACAGCTCATTAGAGTGCTAGTCTAATCATTCTACTCGACAGGCCTCTTTCCCATGCCATTCTTCCCTCTTAAAATTGTATACGAAATCCATCCATTCAAGCCTAATATTCTATTTATTTTGAAAAAAATAAATAAATTTAATTTTTTTTAAAATGACCGTTTATATTACTTGAAATAATTAGTTAATGGAAAATGTTTTCATTATAAACGATAATTTATATTCAAATATTTTTTGTGGGCATTAAAATTTTTTTTGATCATTCATTTTTGTTAAGTATAAAAAATAATCATTTTTGGGGAAATTTTTCTTAATTCTTTATTTTTCTCAAAACAAAAATATTTCCCTAGAAATGAATTCTTTTATCATATAAAATAATTAATCAATGAAAATTTCTCATTATTAATAATCATTTATGTCTAAACATTTCTATGTGCTATAGATATATTTTTGTTTATTCATTTTTTTAAATGATACAAGTGATCATTTTTATAATTTTTTTAAATTATTCATTTTCTACAAAACAAACAGAGTCACTACTATTACTTATTGTTCTTATCGAAACAGTTTCTATGCTCGAAAATCTGTTCCTACACCATTTGACCAAGACTCGTTATACATATGAATAAGTTTTCTCCTTATCGAAATTGATGATTTCCAACAATATCTGCCCTTTTAATGATGACAAAAACCTTAGCATTAACTCATTTATAGGTGAGGTACCCGCATGTATAAAAAATACATAGAGCCGCTTGCGTTTATTACAAACAAAGTCAATAGAAAGCAGATTTGAGCAATTGCATAAACGCAAATTGTCGTTGCTCTCTACACTTGTACAAGATTTGCCGAGTACTGTAATCTGTAAAAGCAACTTACAAAACCCGACTACCCGAGCAGCAAGCTGACCCACCGTTCCCACCAGAGTTTCCGCTAATAGTTCTCCTGAGATGTTGCCGATGTTTTTCTTGAATCAACTAGTCCATATATCCATCTGTCTTCCCTAGGAAAATCTTGTGAAAATTCTGCGAAAATCACATGTAAACTCTCTCAAAACTACTGGCTGGAAAAAAAAAACTCTCGAAACTAGCCAATCAATCGGATGTTTTTGTATGAGGTCAGTTTGGATCACATCTTTCCCGTCGATTTCAGGACGGCTCTGGTCCACGATTTGCTGTTGCAAGATACTTGGATGTCCTTTTCTTATGTACATGAGCAAAGACTTCAAATATGGAACTCCAATGGTCGCGAAATCTAGTCATGGAAAGTCCAGATTGACCCCTTGCACGTCGGTTTCGCTACCTCTATCACTTGTTTCTACAAGTTGCCTATATGAAATTCAGAACTTGGCAAATCTTTCCTTGTACAAATATAGAACCGACGGCCAGTGCTTGTTTCTGCAAAATAACTTATGTTCGTCTCATGACATTCTTAAACATGAGTTTCTACCACACATTCATGTTAGATACATGATCTTGTTATCATCAAGACATTTTAAGGATGTTTTTCCATTGATCTCTCTCTTTCTTATGATGACCAAATACGTACACGCCCTTCATAGATAAGTGAATTATCTTCATGTGCAAGTTTCCAGTTTGCTGACCCATGAAAGACAGAACAAGAATTCTATAGAATCAAGATGAATGTTTGCTTTTACATGCTTATAACAAAAAAAAAATTCGTCGAAGGACCTCAAAACAAACTCCCCACTTACTAAATGATTTATCCCTTGTCTGTCACATGAAGAATGTATTAAATGCAAAAAACAAGAAGAGATGGAATGTAAGCGAGACGCATCAAAGGCATCGACAACCGCCACTTAAAGGTTGAATGGAACTTCTCTCGCTCACGCATTCCTCCTGTTGTCTCTGAATCCTGGACTATTTGCTTGAGCTAAAGGTTCAAAAGGGCAGATACAGAGCTAAAAACTGTCGTTCAGTCGTTAATCTGACCTTGGCCCGTGACTTATTGAGAGGTTTTGCCAGCCTTTCCTTGGCCCATTGCAATAGGGAAACCAATTTAGTTGCCCATTGAATTGCTAAGGCCCAACGATTTGGAAGGTTATCTAACAATTGGATCTCGTATCCCCCTCCTGCTCTTTTTTATTTACTTTGCTATGATGCAAGAGACTTATATCCACAAAACACATTTTAAGTGAATGATACTTTTCTTTCGACCAAAAAAAAAAAGCTCGTTGACTTCTCCATTATCAAGGTTTTAAGTTAATATTCTAAACATCGGTGTACCTTGAAATAACTGAATATGGAATTAGAAAGTTCTTTGAAAAAAGGAAACTATTAACAAGTTAAAACAGAAAATAATGCATAGTGATTTGGTTAATTCATCAGCGATATCTTCTAATTATTACATGTATAATGGATTTGATTAGCTGGTGAAGAAATTTTTTTCCGAAAGAAAATTATAGATATTATTCAGAGTGGATAGAAGCACGAAGAACCTGCTTCTGCATTTCAGCTCCTACTTCATCTTTCTTTATTTGTTCCTATAGTTTAGTTAAATAAATCAGCCCAAAAGTCTACTTCAATAAGGGGGTTCATCTTCTTCCTGCCTTCTTCCCACTCATTTTCTCTCGCTCTTAACTTTTTGACTTTCTCATTCATCAACAATATCTTCTAATCATTAATCATGATATATATAACGAGTTTGATTAGGTGGGGGAGGATCATTGCTTGAATGCAAAATTTGTTTCGGTAGAAGTTACTAATAGGAGTCAAGGTCCTCCACTTGCTATTCCATCTTTCTTGGAAATAGCTTGGGCAACTTCCGCGAAAGTCACACTGAATGATCTTCATTGGCAGTTTCCGCGGGTCCAGCGAAGGGGTGGAATTACCAAGAACCTACTTTTGCGTTTCAGCTCCTATTTCATCGTTCTCTCATTTCTTCCTCCAGACTAGTCAAATAATTGAGCCTGAAATTGTCCTTCAATGACGGGTCATCTTCCCACCTTCTTCCCTCTCATTTTCCCTCGCTCTGAACTTTTTGAGTTTCTCAGCTTATCTTTTTCATACCAATTTGCGCAGAGATTCCCTTGTTGAGAACCTACAAGGCGTACCCTTGTCCTTATCAAAGAACAATTAGATGTCCCATTTCATCTTTCCATCCCTCTTCCATCGACACAGACTCCACCTTGTCCAAAGTAGTCTTCACACGTCTTTTTGGGCAAAAAGCTATTGTCACGCGTTTTCTTCAGTACTCTTACTCCTTTTAAGCTTTCGACATTGTCGAGAGAAGGGATCCATTAAGGGAAGATCCCTCTATGCCTTCTTTTGAGCCTCATGAGTGTGAGTCCTAATATTTCCTCTTGAGATGACACTTGGCTAAACATGGGATATCACAATAATATGTGGCGCTTACAAGTTTTAATGAAAAAGTTTAACGGATTAATATTGCAAGAAACACATCCTCTTCTTTCAACATCATTAGCATAAGTAAATCGCCATTATTATTAATTAACCCAAGCTTACACAATTACTATCAACCATCAACTACTAAGGTGAAAATAAATTAATTAATACTATCCCACCATTGGTGTATACATAATCTAATTCATACGTAGGACTTGGGACGACTTATGTTTATGAAAAAGATATCTGTCACGTCTTACAAAGTTTACAATTTGACTAAAATTCCTATGTAACCATCTGAATTCTAAAACAAATAATATTTAGCTTAATAATATATGTATCATCATCATACATGAGACTTTCCAAATATCGTATAATTACAATTTTGAAAATTCTGGATGTCACAACACATGTCGAGCGTGTTTTAGAAAGATTCGATATTCAACACTGCAAGTCATGAATTGAATCTGTTACAGTGTCCTCATTCAGATATTGAGAAAACTTAATCGAATGATGTATCTTACATTAGTACACTTGGAAGTATTATGTATTTGTTATATTTAGTAACATTTTGATATATGTCAATTCTTTAGCATTCAAAAGTGATTTTGAATGCATCGTTATCAAGTTGAATATATATGTGTATGTATCGATTTTATTATTTTAATTTACTTATTCATGTTGTGTGAATTTCCTTATTTGGCGACATTATCTTTGTTCATTAAGGTTTCCTCCACATTATAAGGAATCTATCTATTTTAATTAAGAAAAAAACTAATTATGAAAACTCATTTCCTCCTCTATTGTCAAGGTTTTGAGCTAATATTTTAATTATTGATGCACCTTGAAATAACTGAATATTAAATTAGAAAGTTCTTTGAAAAAAGTAATCTTATAACAAGTTAAAATAAAAAAAATAATATGCAACGATTTGGTGAATTCATCGACAATATCTTTAACTTATGACATGTATAATGAGTATGATTATGCGGTGTAAGAACGTGTACTTGAGAGTAAAAGCTATTTCGGTAGATGTGACTAACAATAGTCCAGGTTATGCACTTTGCTATGTAATCTTTCTTGGAAATATCTTGGGCAACTTCCACGATAGTCACAATGAGCCCAAAATTGTCTGGCAAAGTGGGTAGAAATTCTACCCTAGAATTACAAAGAACTTACTTCTACATTCGGGCACCTCCTTCATCTTTCTTTCATTTCTTCCTTCATCTTTCTTTCAATTTTGATACAATATATTCAACATTTTTCCTTATACTATGAGATTGAATCATTGAATCCCTTTTTATTTTTATCCAAATAATGAAGAATTTATCATATCCAATTTTTAAGCAAAATAAAGCATGATCATAATTAATTGATAGAAGAAAATAGTCGATAACACTTCCGATAATTGAATCAATTCTTTGGCCAGGGATAAAATAACATTTTGCACTATTTCAAATAATATCATGTGTACTTGGCCGATTCCATGAAGAGTCGCGAGTACTCATTTGACAATTCTTAAAAAAAAAAAAAAAACTAGCTGTCAACTTATAATAAGAAAATAAATTATAGTAGAATTGTGAAGAGGCACTATTTACCTTTTTTTAAGTTATTTGATTTTGAAGAGTTCTACGATATCATTAATGGATTATATGTGATTATAATTTGATATGATTATTTTACTAATTTTGTAATTTATTTATTATTTAAATGCATTTTAAATTACTAATCCAGCCTAGAGCAGAGGAACGCATGCCAATTGATTACACATCATATTTATGATATTCAGCATTTGCGCGATTTAACATATTATCAATACACTCCCGATCACCATGACCCATCCTCTGAAAACATCATGCTTCATTAGTCCAAGTCACCGAAATTCAGACCACACCCTTTTTAGCCGTTGTTGTGATCATGCAGTTGCGGAGGCCGACCCATGGCTTCCCGGGTTGCCAATCCCCTACCACGGCCGTCCTTAATTGAACAGGCTTGCTTTGTATAGGCCTCACAAGCTTATTACAATTAATTTTGCTAAAATTAAGTTGCTGCAACGCCAGATGTGTAGTATAACAACATATATTGTTTAAACAAGCAATTAATTTGTATAAATACGACATTAAAAAAAAGTTGAGACAAAATCATAGGTATACCTTAAAGTCAAAAATCAAACGTTGTAAGACATCTTCTATCTCTACGGGCGTCAACATTGCCAAGAGATAGTCGTTTATTGATAGTTCATTTTTCTTATTGCCATCAAGTAAATTTTCCTTTTAGATTTTATGTATTTATCAATTTTATTATTTTAATCATTACATTTTACTTATTTATGCTATGTGAATTTTCTTATTTGGTGACATTATCTTTGTCCATTAAAGTTTTCTCCATGTTATAAGGAATCTATCTATTTCAATTCAAAAATAAACTAATTACGAAAACTCTTTTACTTATCTATTGTCAAGGTTTTGAGCTAATATTATAATTATCGATGCACCTTGAAATAACTGAATATTAAATTAGAAAGTTCTTTGAAAAAAGTAATCTAATAACAAGTTAAAATAAAAAATAATATGTAGCAATTTGGTAATTCATCAATAATATCTTTAAATTATACATGTATAATGAGTTTGATTAGGCCGTGTAAGAATGTGTGCTTGAGAGCAGAAGCAGTATGGTGGATGAACTAACAACAGTCGAGTTCTACGCTTTGCTATTTCATCTTCTTGGAATATCTTGGGCAACTTCCACGGAAGTCATATTGAGCCCAAAATTGTCCAGCAAAGCGGGTAAATTACCAAGAAGCTACTTCTGCATTTTCAGCTCCTATTTCATCTTTCTATTATTTCTTCCTCCAGTCTAGTCAAATAATTCACCCCAAAATTGTCTTCAGTGAGGGGTAATCTTCCCGCCTTCTTCCCTCTCATTTCCCCCCCCCTTTACTCTGACTTTTTGAAGTTTCTCAGCCTCAACCTAAAGGGTACCCTATCTTATCAAGAACAGTGAGAGATCCCACTTCATCTTCCATCCCTCTTCCATCATCACAAGCCCACCTCGTCTCAAGTACTTTCCACGTCTTTCTTTTTGCACAAAGCCATCGTCCGTCACTGTTTTCTTCAGTGCTCTTATTCCATCTTTTCTTGGAAATAGCTGGGCAACTTCCGCCAAGTCACATTGTATGATCTCATCGGCAGTTTCCGCGGGTCCAGTAAGGGGTGGAATTACCAAGAACCTACTCCTACGGTTCAGCTCCTATTTCATCTCTCTCTCATTTCTTCCTCTAGCTCACTCAAATAATTGAGCCCGAATTGTCCTCCAGTGACGGGGTCATCTTACCAAAAAAAATCTGTCGCATCTTACAAAATTTACAATTTGACTAAAATTCCTACATAACCATCTGAATTCTAAAACAAATAATATTTAGCTAAATAATATACGTATCATCATCATACATGAGAATTTCTGAATATCATATAATTATAATTTTGAAAATTCTGGATGTCACAATACATGTTGACGTATTTTAGAAAGATTCGATATTCAACACTGTAAGTCAGGAATTGCTCCTGTCATTAGGGGTGATGAATTGAATCTGTTCTAGTGTCCTCATTTTGATATCGACAAAACTTAATCAAAGGATATATATTACATTAGTACGTTTGGAAGTATTATGTATTTGTTACATTTAGTAATATTTTGGTATATGTCAATTCTTTAGCATTCAAAAAGTGATTCCGAATGCATCGTTATCAAGTTGAATATATATATGTGTATGTATCGGTTTTATTATTTTAATCATTACATTTTACTTATTTATGTTATGTGAATTTCCTTATTTGGCGACATTATCTTTGTTCATTAGGGTTTCCTCCACATTATAAGGAATCTATCTATTTCAATTCAGAAAAAAACTAATTATGAAAACTCATTTACTCCTCTATTGTCAAGGTTTTGAGCTAATATTTTAATTATCGATGCACCTTGAAATAAATTGAATATTAAATTAGAAAGTTCTTTGAAAAAAGTAATCTAATAACAACTTAAAATAAAAAATAATATGCAGTGATTTGATGAAGCCTAATATCTGGATATACCAAGAAGGATGTACGGTCTAATGAGATTTACTCGTGGGTGGGGCAATCGACAATATCTTTAAATTATGACATGTATAATGAGTATGATTAGGCGGCTTTAGAACGTGTGCTCAAGAGCAAAAGCTGTTTCGGCATATGTGATTAATAACAGTCGAAGTTCTGCACTTTGCATCTTTCTTGGAAATATCTTGGGGCAACTTGAACCCAAAATTGTCCGGCAAAGGGCGTAGAATTACCGAGAACTTACTTCTACATGTCGGCACCTCCTTCATCTTTCTTTCATTTCTTCCTACAGTTCACTCAAATAATTGAGCCCGAAATGGTCCTTGAGTGAGGGGGTCATCTTCCCGCCTTCTTCCCTCTCATTTTCCCTCGCTCTCACTTTTTGAGTTTCTCACCCATCTTTTTCGTACCAGTTTGCGCAGAACTTTCCTTGCTAAAAGCCTACAAGGTGTCCCCTCATCCTTACCAATAACAGTGAGAGGTCCCACTTCATCTTTCCATCCCTCTTCCATCATCACAAACTCCACCTCCTCTCGAGTATTCTTCACGCGTCTTTCTTTTTGCGCAAAAGTCATCGTCCGTCACGCATTTTCTTCAGTGTTCTTACTCCTTTTGAGCTTCGTCATTCTCAATATAAAGGATCCATGAAGGGAAGATCCCTCCACGCCATCTTTCTAGCCTCGTGAGTGTGAGTGAGATCCAAAGGGATAGATCGATAATATTTCGTAATCCCTAAATCAAATCGAGTTCGCAGAGCCAACCTTCTTAATCTTTCTCGTTTTTGTCCCTGAGTTCTTGATACATGGCCTCTTCCAAAAAGAATTACGATGTGTTTCTGAGTTTCAGAGGCCCGGACGTCCGCAACAACTTCCTCAGCCATCTCTATGCAGCTCTAAGTCGGAATGGGATACACACTTTCTTGGATAACGAGGAGCTCAGGAAAGGACAGCAAATATCACCGACGCTTGTGAGTGCGATCGAGGAATCGTGCGTCGCGATCATCATTTTCTCTGAAGACTACGCTTCCTCGCGGTGGTGTTTGGAAGAGTTGGTGAAGATCATGGAGTGCGAGGCACAAAAGGGGCTGATTGTGTTGCCGGTGTTTTACAAAGTGGAACCTAGAGAAGTGAGAAGGGCTTATAAGAGAACTATGGCTAAGCATGAGACTGAGTTCGGGAAGGATTCAAAGACAGTGAAGAGATGGAAGAAGGCTCTCCATGAAGCCGGTGAATTATCTGGGTGGCATATTAATAATAAGTAAGTAAATTGATGCAACGCACTGCTTTGTTACTGTTAACTGGTGATTGTTCGTTATATTTCAAACCGCATGCAATAAACTACCACTGAAAGCTGATTGATATTGTCAAGTCGGTCTTTTGAAATTTGATTGAAGATATAAAGCGGAGATGTACTAGACAGCGGACTCAAGATTCGAATAACCAAAACTTCAAGTTAGCAGATTCTTTGAATTCGATTCTTATTGTGTGGATAATGAGAACTTTTTGTCTTCGATGAAAGTGTGGTTAATAGTTCCTTAGTCATTATTGTCTTGAGGCGCAGGTTCTTCGTAATTTTCCCTTGGGCAGATGTTGGGGCAGGTTCACCAAATGTGTTAATTTCGTTTCATCTTATTATTTGCTAACCTTCATATGTCATTCTCCTTATGACGTTAGAGGTTGAATTCCTGCCATGGCTTTGAAATGCTGAAACATATTTCTTTTTCTTTTGAGTTCATATCAGAGATGAAGCGAAGATCATACGACGCATCGTCAAGGAAGTATCAAGTCGTCTAGAGCGAACAACACCCTTACATGTTGCTGAGTATCCGGTCGGAATAGATTCCCGAGTTAAAGAAGTGAAATCATTGTTGCAAAAAGAGTCAGATGATGATGATGTTCTCATGATAGGTCTATGGGGACCTGGAGGCATAGGGAAGACGACGCTTGCCAAAGCGATATACAATGCTATTCAGGGACAGTTTGAGGGATCTAGTTTTTTGGATCGAGTTAGAGAGACTTCGAACAAAAGCGATGGTCTGGTTGATTTGCAACAAAAACTTCTATCTCAGATCTTATCTGCTCAACATCCAATGGTCTATACTAAAGACAGAGGAATTAGTTTGATAAAGAAAAGACTTTGTTGCAAGAAGGTCCTCTTGGTTCTTGATGATGTTGACCAATCGAATCAATTGGAGGCGATAGCTGGAGGAGGCGATTGGTTTGGCAAAGGAAGTAGAATCTTTATAACAACAAGGGATCGACATTTGCTTCCTTCTCATTGCAAAAGTTGTGTGTATGAAGTTAAAACTTTGGAGAACGATGAGGCACTAGAACTTTTTCTTTGGCATGCCTTTCCAAATGGCAATAAAGTTGAAATGAGAAAGGATCTCATAGATAGAGCCTTGCATTATGCCAGCGGTCTTCCATTAGCCCTCAAAGTGTTGGGCTCATTGTTACGTGGAAGGAACGAATTAGAATGGGAAAGTGCACTGGATGAACTCTCCAAAAGTCCTGACGAAGTTATCAATGGAGTTCTAAAGATAAGCTTCAATGGATTGGGGAAGAATGAGAGGGAGGTTTTTCTCGACATTGCTTGTTTCTTTAAGGGGCTAAGTATAGGATACATCAAAAAAGTTCTTGACGCTTGTGGCTTTGGGACAACTATGAAAATAAGAATTCTCATTGACAGGTCCTTGATAATAAATGAGCATGGGACCTTGCAAATGCATGATTTGGTTCAATCGATGGGTAAGGATATTGTTATGCAGGATGATCTTGACAAACGCAGTAGATTATGGCTTTTTGAAGATTTTCGGGACATTCTATATGAAGATATGGTAAAAGTTGTTTGTGTAAACATTGTTATATCTCATTTTTATGTTACTTTGATTTGGACAATATATTATAAATCTCAATGGATTTTTTGTGTGAGAACTGAATTTGCTCTGTTATGGATAGGGAAAGAGTGCAATAGAGGCCATAGCATTGGACTTGCGCACATCAGAAGAGATTGGAGAGATAACCATAAAGGCTGATGCTTTTAGAAGCATGAAAAAGTTGAGAATACTCATTCTTCCCGAAGTGCATATTCCTTCAGAAGGTCCTGTTCGTCTCCCTAATAATCTAAGATGGCTTGAATGGCCCAAAGCCCCGTATCTAGAATTTGACCTTGGTCAAACGAAACTTGTTGGACTTGATGTCCATGGCAGTCCTATTAAACACTTAGGAGGCAAATTTAAGGTAAGCCATTACAATGATTAGCTTTCCCTTTTTTGTAGCTATAAAATTTTGTAGAGGTTAATGACTGTATTTGTTTTTTTTATTTTTGGCAGGATTTTAGACATTTGAAGTACATCGATTTCAGTCATTGCGAGTCCCTAGTGAGTGTTCCTGACCTTTCATCGGTTCCAAATTTGGAGAGATTGATTCTTGACGGGTGCAATAGCTTGGTGGAACTTCACCAATCTGTCGCACATCTCAACAATTTAAAAATTTTGTCACTATATTCTTGCTCTAACCTCAACGTCTTTCCTAACACACTCACTGCAAAATCTCTTCAAATCCTTGATCTCTTTGGTTGCTCTAAACTTGAGAAATTCCCCGATATATTGAGAAAGATGGAACATCTAGAAGGACTTGATCTAGGATGCACGGCTATTAAAGAACTCCCTGCATCAATCGAAAATCTTCTCTATGTGAAGGAAATGTTTTTAAGAGGTTGCCAAAATCTCACAAAGCTCCCATCAAGCATTTATAAGTTGCAAAATCTTGAGCATTTGAGTCTTCGAGATTGCTCCAATTTGGTCATGTTTCCGAAGGAGGATTCAACTGATCCTAATGGCAATACGGGATTCTCAAATTTACACTACCTAGAACTTGATGGTTGCAATCTCTCAGAAGTAGAGTTCCTTAATTGTCCTTCTAGTTTTCCCAAATTGCAGGAGCTAGATCTTTCCAGAAACAAGTTTACTCATTTGCCGACATGCATCAACAAATACAATGATTTGAAAGACTTGAGCGTTCATAATTGCAACCAGCTAAAAAGGATTCCTCAACTTCCGCCAAATTTGTGTCTTCTGGATTCAAGTTATTGCAGATCTCTACAAGAATTGCCAGATTTGTTGTTGGGTCTCTCCTCCAACAGCCTTGATGCTGGCTTCTCTTCATGTCGTGAATTATTCCGTAAAGGGGGAAATATTGCTGATGTGGTCTCGCTCAAGGTTAGATACTCTCTCTCTCTCTCTCTCAAGCTACACTGACTTTGAATGCTTGATATGCCTCTCTCTCAAGCTACACTGACTTTGAATGCTTGATATGCGAACTATTTGTATGATAGGAGCTCCCGAAGATGGAAGACTTTGACATTCACCTAAGTGGAAGAGAGATGCCAGAATGGTTTCTCCCCTGTAAAGGCAGTTCCATATCAGTCATGGTTCCCGGGGACTTGTTTGGCAAGTTCTTAGGACTAGCACTCTGTGCTGTTGTTCGCCCAAAGGAAAGACATGCAGTAATTGTATGGGACGTGAATTTTCACAACGGGCCGTTTATGACGACAAATAAATTTCATTCAGTGAAGCATACTTTTGTGTGGATTACATATATCCCACGCCGTAGGATGTATATAGAAAGGGAGCTTCCGCAAGACGGTTGGAGCCATTTTCCAGTTCGCCTCGCAGTAACAAGTGGAAGATTGATCAAGTGGGGACTCCGTCTTATAAACGAGCGACAGGAGGATGATCTGAGGATCGTGCTCCAAGACCATCAGCAGAGTTTTTCGGGGGAAAGAGACCCGTCCCGACTGATGTTTGCGGGCCATTCAGTTGGATGGTCTCGGGAGGAAAGGAGAAAAAACTCGTACTCGTCCCGAGTGCGGTGGTGGAAGCCGGCCTTCCATTTTTAAAACCACCCTATCCCTACCATCAAAAAAATCCAGCTGGGTGTTTTTGTCTATGGGGGTGGGGGTCACCTTTTGCAACGGAAGGTCTGTTTACGAAATTCGTGCAGGCCTAAAGATAAAGGAAAACTGGGCCATCTCTCTCGCTTTTCCCCTTTTCCCGACGCTACTGGAAGATCTTATATGTCTGCTCCCTCGATTCAAGTTCAAAAACATTAGGAAATACAGGTTGCACGTCATGCTACTGACATGGTTGAGGATTGATTTTTCTTTTTTCCCTTTCTTTCTTTTATAATATGTGATGCGGAGTGCATTAATACATAATTAAGTGGATGCTTGTTGAATGACCGTGGCCTTCCAAGTCCCGGAGCTCCTCCACCTCTGCCTCCTCTTCCTCTTCGTCCCCACCTGAACGCGTTTCCGCTGGTCTTTCTTCTCCTCCTTCGAATCGTCTCGTTTTCTCTAGAACCTCTCTCCATCTCTTCTTTGATTCTCTCTCTCTCTCTAGCTCGCGTTCTTTCATGGCGTCGCTTGAGAGCTCGACGGAGGACTTGCTCATCCGCATCTACAAGGGCCTCGCCTCCGACGCCGATCGCAAGTCGTGGCGGCTCATGTGCTACGACTTCCACCGAATTGACGCCCTCGCGCGCTCCTCCCTCCGCGTCGAGTTCCTCCAGTCCCTCCTCGCCAACTACCCTTGCCTCCACACGCTGGACCTCTCTATTTGCGCCTGGATTGACGACGGCGCCGTCTTGCTGCAGCTGCTGAGCCGGAGCTCGCCGGAATCTGACGAGCTCGAGCCTCGCTGGCCTGTGGTGAGGCTAGCGAGGCTTGAGCTCCTCTGTGGTCGATTGCCAGCCGCCACCGGGGCTTGCGACCGGCCAGTGAAGAAAAAAAAAGACAAAGAAAGAAAATAATTAAAAGACCGATTTAAAACTTAAAATAATAATAATGATTAAAATGGGTGTATGAAAGAAGAGATTTTCCTTACCAAATAAGAGGAAGAGAAAATATTTTCAAGTTTCCATCAAATATAAGAAAATATGGCCATTTTCCCTAAAAAATAACTTTTAAAAAAATATTTTTTAAAATTATTATATTTTTCACAAAACGAATGGAATTTAATATGATCTTCATCTTTTCTAAATGGCCAATCTAATTGTGTCAAAGATCAGAAGGCTAGTTAGATCCTCTGTTGTCTCGAAGACCATAAGACTAGCTCTCCCACTTCCTTTAATGTTAATCAGCCATCACTTTAACCCTCTCTATCTCATAAACACTTTAATCCTTTTTATCTCATCAATACCACTTGGGATCCAATCATCTTCATTTCTATCGGAACCAAAGAGCAAGAAGGAGAGATTGAGATGATTATGGAATATAGCCATCAACTGGCATGAAGCGAATTTGCACAATCCGATAAGAAAAGCCAAAAAATTTATGATTCATTTCATTCTTTTCTTCTTATGGAAGTAATATTGCTGGATGATCTGCACAGAAGTACATTTATGTCATAGCGTATTATCTTTTCATTCCTTAAAATCCAATCCTCCAACTAATTTTTTTTCATTTTTATATTAATTAGGGAAATAATTTTGTTAATGAGTATTCTAAAAATAGTTATTAATCACTCAACCGATTAAATTTTACGATATTTAATGCGGAGACCGTCCTTACCACGACCATCCCAAATAGGAAGTGAACAGACATAAGCAAACCTTCGAGCGGGGGGAAATGCGGTGGAATTATGATGATACAGTTCAAGTTCAAAGTTGCAATGCCAGGTTATCTCCACGTCAGATGCAAATCCAAACTCCTCTATCCTCTCCAACGACGTCGCATAAAAGCTTCATCCTTCCTCACAGCTCTCCGTCCCAAGCCAAGCCAAGACGCCGTTGACTCATCAGTCTTTCCTCTCTCTCCCTCTCTCTCTGACTAATCATGCCTTCTTCAATGGCGCTGCTGATCCTCCGTCGCAACCTCCACGGTCGAACCTCCTCTCTCCTCCAGGCGAGGGTCTTCTCCCGTTCGCCGGAGGCGGCGGCGGCGAGGCAACGGGCCTCGGAGCCGAAGCCTGTCGAGAAGATACTGGTGGCGAACCGAGGCGAGATAGCTTGTAGGATCATGAGGACGGTGAGGAGGCTCGGGATTCGGACCGTCGCCGTCTACAGCGACGCCGACGCTGGTTCTCTCCACGTCAGGTCCGCCGACGAGGCCGTCCGCATCGGTCCCGCTCCGGCTCGCCTTAGTTACCTGAGCGGAGCGTCCATCATCGACGCCGCGCTTCGCGCCGGTGCTCAGGTGAGGGGTTGAGAGCTAATTCCCTGCTGGTTGAAACGCGTGTACTCTTTGCGATTAGAGGATGCGGGATTTCGCATGTGGCATGGCAGCATGTTTGATTCTGGTTTGGGAGAAATGATCGTCTTCGTTAGAGCGATGGTTGTTAGCTTGGAGTGAATGGTATTGGTGACGGGGGAGGAAACTTTGTGAGGTTGTGAGTTTCGAGTATTGGAGCTCAGTAAATCCCATTTAGTGTTGCCCCCCTTAACTCACTGCTACTCTCAACATAGTGATTTTTAGACGAACGCTCTCCGGATGAATGCTGAGGGAGCATTTCTCTGTGTCAAATTGTTTCCAAGTCTCTGGACGAATTAACATTTCCCATTGTTTCTTGTCTTTATGTGTGTTGCTCCAAATCCCAAGTTAGGTGGCCTTCTGTTGGCTGAAAGAGCGGTTGAAGGGTTATGGATATCTGCTCTATATTAACTTAATCTCTGTTAATTCAGTAGATCGCGATTGCCTAATTTGTTAGTATGTGCGGGGCATGCTTTCAGCATGGCTATCTTTTTTTATGACTAGGCTATCCACCCAGGATATGGTTTTCTGTCAGAGTCAGCTGAATTTGCTCAGCTATGTGAAGAAAGTGGCCTCACTTTCATTGGTCCTCCTGCATCAGCTATTAGAGACATGGGTGACAAAAGGTATGAAAGAGGAACCTTCTGCCACCACACGTTCACTGTTTTGATACTAGTTGGATCTGCTTAATTCGTTACGTGTGGAAGACAAGAATTCTGTATCTTTATTCTTTGAATGAATATATGTTTATCCAGTGCGTCAAAAAAGATAATGGGTTCTGCTGGGGTTCCACTTGTGCCTGGGTATCATGGTGATGAACAGGATGTTGATTTTATGAGATCGGAAGCAGAAAAGATCGGTTATCCAATTTTGATAAAACCAACACATGGAGGTGGGGGGAAGGTATATTTTTTTTTCTCTGTCAAATAGATAACTGATGCATCTAATGTTTTTAAAGATCTAGAGTTTGACATCATATTCAAATGCATTTAGCTTTCCCTTTCTTTTCTTTTTCCTTGAGGCCATTACTATCTCACAACTTATTGTTCATACGTATAGGGTATGAGGATTGTTCAAAGTGCAAATGAATTCGTCGAGTCTTTCTTAGGAGCACAACGTGAAGCTGCTGCTTCTTTTGGCGTAGACAAGATCTTACTGGAGAAATATATCACAAGGCCAAGACATATAGAAGTCCAGGTACCTATAATGCTGATAAAACAAAAAGTATTCAACAGAAAGCATTTGTTCTCTTTGTCGGTCAGGTCCTTGGCCCAACTGGTCTTTTGTTCCTTTTCTCTTGTTTATCTGAAGTTTTATGTCCAGAGCAACATATCTATCTGTTTGAACTTACCTGATCGATCTTTATGAATATGTTGTGACTGGCTAAATAATTTCTCTTGCTGTTATAGATATTTGGAGACAAATATGGAAAGGTACTCCACTTAAATGAGAGAGATTGCAGTGTACAAAGAAGACATCAGAAGATTATTGAAGAAGCTCCTGCTGTAAGAACTGCATTTTGATTCTAATCTTGTTTTCAAGATTCGAAACTGCTAGACTGTAATGAGAGTGCCATTGGTGCAGCCAAATGTTACTAGCGACTTCCGCACCCACTTGGGTCAAGCTGCTGTCTCCGCAGCCAAGGTACTGTATCCGAATTGACTAGAAGCTGTATTATATTTTAAAACCTGGACCGTTAGATTGACTGGATTAGCTTAGCAGGCTGTTTTCTCTCAATGCCCTTTTGCAAACGAAGGGCTATGATTGATATAACTGTCCAGTTCAGAATATAGTCTATAAAATATCTAATATATATTGTCAGAAGAATCACAAGTTGAATGAAATGGCAACATATGGTGTATGTGTCACCAATGACAATTTATTCGCAAAATATGCAAACATTGGATAATGAAGTAGTAGAACAAAGAAGAGGACCAGGTATCAATACGTACCTGGGCACCAGAATCATCATTGTACTGAGAAATTCTGTTTTTGTGGCTTTGGTGTCTGCTCGGTATAAAAGTGGTCTTAGATGGACTTACGGGATTAACCTTTGCAGTCTTTTTTTATTTGAATACTATTGCCTTTTGTCTAGGCACCAGTACAACAGCTCTTGCCTAATCTATTGCTATTCGTGTGGCCATGTGTATGCCATGAACTTTAAGGAATCATCCTAACCTTAGCAGCAAATTTCACTGTTGATATCTCTTACTTCGTTTCTCCTTTGATTGGAGATGAAATTGGCCTTGCCCAAGTCTAGGGATAGTTGACTTTCATGACAGTACGGGAAATTCAGGGTCCAACAAAATGATTCCGGATAAATAGTTTCCATTTTGACAAAGTCCCCTGCTACAAGGTATTGATGTTTAGTGCAAATTAGATTTGTCCCTCCTATCTTTTTGAGTCCTGCATCTAAATCAATAGTTTTGATTTCCTGTTTTGTGTGGATGAGGAATTATTGTTTTCTGAGTGCATGAGTTTATTGATGAACTTTTGGT
Organism: Corymbia citriodora subsp. variegata; assembly: GCA_014858505.1. Taxonomy (NCBI): domain Eukaryota; kingdom Viridiplantae; phylum Streptophyta; class Magnoliopsida; order Myrtales; family Myrtaceae; genus Corymbia; species Corymbia citriodora. The sequence continues at coordinate 25,278 of MU090212.1, forward strand.
CTTTGGATCCACCAAAGCCTAAGTTCCATTTTCTTATTAAGCTTAGCATAAGAAGATCATTTGGCTGATGGATTACTTATATGGTCGCTGAATGCTGATCTTGGTTAGTTAGCAGTTTTCTTTCATCATGATTCTGATGAGCTGCTTGAGGGATTTATGTTTCCTCTTGGAATATTGAGGCAAAGTTCCTTTACAATATGTGAAGGCAGTAAAATATCATAATGCTGGCACTGTGGAGTTCATAGTTGATACTGCTTCAGGCCAATTTTACTTCATGGAGATGAATACCCGTCTACAGGTGCTTTGATGATTCTATCTGTCGAATTTTTGAACTTATGTCACAGATGAAATCTTTCTAAAATTTGTTTCGTATTCTCTGCCAGGTTGAGCATCCTGTAACTGAGATGATTGTCGGCCAAGACCTTGTTGAGTGGCAAATTCGTGTTGCCAATGGTGAACCCCTTCCCATTGATCAGTCAGAGGTTCCATTGTTAGGTCTGTGATTCTTTCCGTAAAGTCATACTAAATTACTTCCTGTTTGTTCTATGGATGTGTGTTCATTATCGACTTGTGATGATGTAGTTGAACACTAGATGATCTGTGCAATACGCTCTTCATGATGGGCCTGTGCATGTGTATGAGTGCATGCAGGCACACATGTTCAGAGATTTAATTATAGAGATTTATGCAAAATACGTCCCTCTTCTGCTTTTTAGTTTGGAGGGGTTGCAAGTAGGTAAGGGTTGCATGGAAGAAAAAGTAGTTTATTTCTAAGTGAAATGTTCATTAAGTTTTTCTTTTGAGTGGCCTATTATATGGCAGCATATTGCCATTCGGTTGTTGGCAAGTAGAAGTACAATATGACTTGGGTAAATAATTTAGATGTTCTCCATAAACAGTTGTCCTCCATTTTTATAAACTTTGGCAAAGGAATATATATTCAGAATAATAAAAATACATGCTATCTTCTTATTTGTATTCCTGATGACAGGTCATGCATTTGAAGCCAGAATATATGCTGAAAATGTTCCTAAAGGATTTCTTCCAGCGACTGGAGTCCTTCATCACTATCGTCCTGTTCCAGGCACATCCAGCGGTCAGTTACGTCAGAGTTCTAGCTAAAATTTCATCAGATAATTTGACATTGTTAGAAGATCTCTCTTCTTCTTTTGGATTGAGAAATTGTGATGCTTATAAGGATTTTCCTTTAAGAAACTCTTCCCTGTCTTGTGCTTTTGAAAAGCTTTAATAATGCTGAGTTGGCCATAATGTGCTGGATATGTCATCTAGCAGTGAGGGTTGATACTGGAGTTGAGGAAGGAGACACTGTTAGCATGCATTATGATCCTATGATTGCAAAGCTTGTTGTATGGGGAGAAAGCCGGAGTGCAGCACTGGTTAAACTGAAGGATAGCTTGTCAAAGTTTCAGGTATCTGTCATGTATCAGTTCTTGGCTAAGACCAAAGTACTTGTAATGATTTTTTGAACTATCAAATTTATTCACATGGATCGCTAGCATGATAGGTCTTCGGGCTGGACTAAACTTTCCTTCTTGAGTTGTCCTATTACATAGCAAAATTAAATGAAGCACAATAATTAAACATATCCATGACTCAATGAGTGCTATCCTTCTGACGATGACTACATTAGAATTTAATTTGACTTAATTGTTTAAAATTTTTATCGTTTCCTCCTTTAGAAGTTTCTTTTGCTTTAGTCTCAGATGATCAACTTTACAGGTTGCAGGCCTTCCAACCAATATAAATTTTCTTGGAAAGCTTGCTAATCATTGGGCATTTGAGGATGGAAATGTGGAAACCCATTTTATTGAGCACTTTAAAGATGACCTCTTTGATGACTCCCGTCATGAAAAAGAGGCATATGAGGAGGCTATATATGGTGCAGCCCTGGTTGCTGCATGCATGTGCAGTAAGGAAAATTCATATTTTAGAGAAGGTTTTCCTGGTGAATTCAATGTGCTATGTGATTGTATGGGTTTCATTCTTTGTTAGTAATTTTTTTTAATGTGAAATTTCTCTATGTTCAGGAGGCAATGGATTAAACTCCATATGGCATGCTAATCCCCCTTTTCGAGTCAATCACTGTGCGGAGCGTGTCTTTGAATTTCAGTGGGATAACGATAATGATGGCACTGGGTCAAAACTGCTGGTGCTTTCTCTTATTTATCAGGCCGATGGGCAATATGATATCGAGGTACTTTCCTATCTGCAGTAAGTTAAAAAATAGAATTAACTGTAAAACCACTCCAAAAAGATATTACGGTTCTTTGCTCCAGCGTTCTAGTTTATTATGAATTTTCAATTGTTACTGAAGAATCCAGCATCATTTGCATAGACGAAACTCATAATGCTCTTCATCTTCTCACAGGTAGAAGGTGAAGGTAATTCCTTGGGCTTTCACGTCAAAGTGACACCTCTAGTCAACCGTGATTTTAGAGTTGAAGTCGACGGTGTCAGTGTTCAAGTTGGTTTAGCAACCTATGAGAAGGTATAAATCTGTTCTGACTCTACTGTCTTTTTACCTGTGCTATGATAGTCCCAATGTTTTTCTGCATTTTAGACCATGTCTGGCTAGTATATATTTCCTTATGAAAGATTGAGTTGAGTCTTACTTGCTCGTACTCAGGGTGTTGCACCTTTATCTTTTGGGATGTCCAGTTTGGCGTAATTTTCTAGTCAGCTAGACTTCACACAGTATTTCATGTGCACAAGATTGAGCTCAAATTCTAGTTGATTATCTACGCTCTACTTTGGTTGATACAACTTAAGCTCCAAATCAAGATCGAAGTCTGAAATTTTGTTGAGGGATGGTCAATGTCCTGTGTTACCTGTAAGTTTTAGAGTAATGGATTATATGCTCCATCCTCTTCTACTAATGAAGAATTTTTGTTTTGGCAGGATTTGGATAAGCATATTCATATCTGGCACGGGTCTAAACATCATCATTTCAGACAGAAACTGGGACAACCATTGTTTGACGATGACGACAGCCAGCACAAGCCCAGTTTTGAGATGGCATCACATCCACAGGGAACAGTAGTGGCACCAATGGCAGGATTAGTGGTTAAGGTCCTGGCAAAGGATGGGATGCGAGTGGAGGAAGGTCAACCGATATTGGTTTTAGAAGCAATGAAAATGGAGGTATGCGGTAGTGCTAGATCCACCTGCTACATTTCACCTTCATGTTCCCCTGTATGGAAGAACTGAAAGTTTCTGTTGGTCACAGCATGTTGTCAAAGCACCGTCTGCTGGGTGTGTTCATGGGCTTGCCGTAACTGCTGGCCAACAGGTTCCTGACAGTAGTGTTCTCTTCAGCATCAAGGTTAGCAATTTCTTTACGGCGAACTATTTTAACGAATCAACAAATCTAAATGAAGACAGGTTGACAATTTCTCCTGATATTACTCACAGGAATACTATCCGGAGCAGAAGGAATAATTCAAAATAAACAGGTCAGTGCGCGTGACAAATTGTTACGACAACAGTGATTGTCCGTGGCTTAGGGGCATCACCGCTGCTGGTTAAATTTGGAGATGGTACTCATTTGCAACAAGGAGTGGAAGTTCACTCAACGCTGGCGAGGAAAGGCGGTCAATAAAATGTATCAAATGTTATTCGTTACATTGTAAATTTACACAGCCAAATGCACAATTTCCACTCTCGTCTATTGGCGGAGTCAATTGGACCTGTAAAACATGTACATTGTTCGGGATTCATTGGCAGATGTTCCATGCATCGGATGGCTTTCGTCCTATAAATTTACGTCCTAGTTTTCTCTGCTACTCCTACGACAGGGGATGGACGTATCATGGTGGTTCTGAAGGTAGTTCTCGTGCAGACCGGGTCAATCTAAATCTTGACTAGTTTATGCAATGGGCAAGCTGCGTCACTAATCAGGGTGGTACGACCAGTACGTCGTCGCTTTTATCTAACTTGCCAAGAATCAAATGGACGCGGCCAAGATAAAAGGGAGAGGCTCGTTCCACTTCCACTTCAAGATCGAACGGACCTGTCGAGAGCAACCCTTGTGGATTTCGCCAAACAAAGATCGCAGGTCGTTAGTCATAAATCTCTCTCATGGACAAATCACTATCCCTCGTCCACGTGAAGCTCCTAGCCTTCGACCTCCTCTCCCTGGCCCAAGCCCCGACCGACCCCCAAGCCTTCTCCCGCGACGGCTTCTCCCTTTCGCGTGCCGAGGTTCTCGGCATCGTTGTCTCCCGCGAGCTCAAGCCCGGCCGCTTCCTCAAGTTCGCCGTCGACGACGGCACCGGCTGCGTCCCCTGCATCCTCTGGCTCAACCACGCCACCTCTCCTTACTTCGCCCGCCAACGCCCGCAAGGTGTTCGACTGATTGCCGATGTGGCGAACGACCAGGCTTCGCTGGTGAAGCTGGGCTCGGTCGCTCGAGTCCGGGGCAGGATCACGAGCTACCGGGGCACGGTGCAGATCACGGCATCAAGCGTCGCAGTCGAGAGGGACCCGAACGCGGAGGTCCTGCATTGGCTGGATTGCTTGAGGCTGGCTCGAAGGGTCTACGGTCGCCTAGGATCGTAAGAAATGCTTGCACGGGACGGAGCCCGTGGACGGAACCTGATTGCTATAGATGACGGTTTTCCGCAATGTCAATTTGATTTGATATTTCGAGACACTTATAAGTACGCTATTCATTTCCATATATATCAAGTAAACGTTTCACTGCACTTTGCTGTCGAATAGTAACATGTGACAACCATGCATTTATTATCAAACGTAAGAAATCATGTCGAATTCATGGAAGCCGCCGCACGATCACCGGGATTTTTCCGTGAATTTGTAATTCTCATATCTGATTCTACAATCTTGTAGCTGAACCTGCGCTCTGATGCTCCAAGTACACTCGTCTTGTATCCGTTTACTCGCGGCAATCAAGCACCACTTGCAGTCTGATGGCACAAGCGCGCTGTTGCAGGCGTGGTGCGCGTAACAGTCCACTGGGGCTCCATAGTGGTCTGCGGTTTTGCCATAGTAGTTATAGCCATGGTCGGCTGTATGCACCATGACATCGGTGAGGGCCAAATCTATGGCATCGTCGAAGAGACTGGATGGATCGTACGTGTCGCCATTGCATATCTTGTACACTTGATTAACTTTTGGAGCGGCACTGATCACATGGTTGATAAGAAAGAGCTCAATCACAAAAAGTAGGATTGTGCAAAGCGGCCATGGAAAGTTGTCCTTGGTTGATCTCCCTTTGTATTTCCCTACTTGCCACTATTTATTGTAGTGTTTCTTCGGTGTTTGCTTAAGTGCTGATCGAATTATTTTGTTTTTTTTCGGTACTTTATCTCCATAGTTTATCACTTGCTACGACCTAACCTACGGAGGATGATCTCCTTAATTGGAATATTCTGTCTCTTTCTCAACTTCCACGTTTATGCAATTGGAAAATCCAATGCACCCTATGTTGTCTTAGGTACTCAAAACCTCCGCTAGAACTTTGTTCTTTGAGCAAACTCATATGTAAGTTGAGGAAAAAATGAAAAGACCAATGACAATGCAAAATGTATAAATAAATGATGTATCTATATTGTGAGATCTCATATGAGTTCCACTTATTATTATTTTTTTCTATCGAGAAAGGCTGTTTCTTGAAAAGTAAAATGGTACTTATATTCTTCCCATTCAAAATGAAAACAATTATTCCAGATACTTGCACCAGCATGGTTTAAATGGAAACGTGCATATCTGATTTTACATATCACAGCTTTCGCAAGCTAAAGATACAAGGGCTTAAAGCATGACAATGAATAAAAGACTTCTATACTTTACCATGCAAGATTCCTTTTCATCAGCATCTATATAATAGTTTGTATGATCAATTTACATATCACAGCCTAATGAGATGAAAGGGAAGGGTTGGAAAAAAAGGATGAAGTGAAATATAGCTGCTACACCATAACTAGGCGCAAAGAACCAACAAGCAAAACCTGGGATGTAAGTCCCGACTACTTCAAGAAACAGAAGGTCCATAGAAGAAAAGGAACTAAGAGAACATTGTCATGGAGGAGTTGCCAGTTAAAACTATAGCATTCCCATCCTCTAAACTCAAATTGAGAGAAGGAACGTCCCAATAGACAGGAAGTCGCGTCTCTTTGAGGTCCAGGGCCTTCTTGCACAATGTCTTTGTCCAAACAATGGCATCTCGATCTATCGTAACCCACAATATCTGCACATGGTTTTAGAAATTAAAATGTGTATGAGCAAACAAGCCCGTGTTGCTAATGCAGCATGCTTCGTCTGAAACATCTGATACCAAAGATGATGCAATAGTTTCTTTAATAGGCACTATGCGTGTGGATGCGTCGGTTGACTTACCTAGAGTCTCCACTCTAAAAATACTCTAGTGTAATATGTACCACATCACAACCAATTTTCCTGGCAGGTCTTGTGGCATGTCTAATTTGTGCTCATGCATGTGAAGTGGAGTTTGATTTGGTATCTCTCTTCCCCCTCCAGAGGATGATCTGCTCGTCCTTAAATAATATAGGAACGCAAGGCACCAAATCCTGCATGGGTGCAGAACAGAGAATTTGATCTAAGCTCTAAAAAGAAAATACGGATCAAGATGTCCATATAAAAGTTAACATCCCAAGCAGCACAGGAAGAAAAAAATGATGAAATTTAGAGAGCATACTCGAAGTTTCACACCAATCAGTTTGCAGTCAGTTGTACCCACATGTTTGCAGTCTAACCTCACAACCTCTTCAGTCTCGAATGCTTCTCTCACTTTCTCCACCACATTGACGTACACACCATTCCTCGCTGATATAAAATAAATAGTCTATGATGTCATATCAAGACAGATTATAGCAAGTAAGAAACAAGTAAACCTTAGTAAAAGGCTAAGCCATGGGAAACTATTTACTCACTAAGTTTTGTTAAAGGGGGAGAGTTCAGTCCTATGTTTCTCATTTCTTTTGTTTCCTCAAATGTCAAACCTTCTGCAACATTCCTCACAAGCTTCGGGTATATTGGTGCATAAGGCTTCCACAGCATGAGAGGTATAACTGGCCTTTGCTTTGGATCATAATGTCGACCTCGATACAAGAGGAGGATATTGATATTGCGGTAAATTATCTTCCCACCAGATTTGTCCTTTGGGAAAACTGGTAACCCGTCAAATAAAAGACGATGAAAATGCAAAAGGGTCTTAGCATATTCTCAATCAGTTCATTCAGTTAATACCTCAAGGTGAAAGCAAACATTGTCCATGTCAAGTGTCGGCACTCCCAGGCACTTAATCCTAACTGCTTCGGCTCTCTTCCAGTGATTGTGAATATCATCCAACATGTTGTGAGTGACTCCTCCTTTGCCTGTGCAAAAATGATGACATCAATCAAAGTGTGGCCAGAGGTAAAAGAAAATTCTAGGAAGCGCAAAAAGGAGATAACAACAAAGTGTGGCAACATCTCTGATTGACTCTTCTTGAAAAAACTTCCATGTTCTTCCCACATACCAAAATTGGGTATCTCAAACTGAGTCGATATTCAATTTCACCGAAGAATATAGCTCGCACCCAAATCACACTAGTTAGAATGTCGATCTGGTGCTGACTTCACCGCATGTCAAGGATTCGCAAAGTTCCTCATGTCGCTCAAATGCATTTGTATCATTACCAGAACATTCACAAGCAGCATTGGTACAGGTCCCAAGTACAGAAACTATACTAATGAGTAGCCAAGCCAATCAAAAAACTCAAAACTTACAAAAAGAAAGTCCAAAAACAGGTTAATTTCATTCATTAGAACAGAAATATTCACAAAAATTCTACAATCTACACTAAGGCATCAGTTCATCTCATCAACTGAGGCCTCAGGGATCACCAGAATTATCACCACAATGAAAGGACGCAAAATGCACACTTACCCAGATCAATCTGGCGATTGCAGTCGCTGTGCCGATACCGCTCCACGAGCTCCGCGACTTCCTCCTCCGAAAGCGGGGCTCCCAGGACCCGATCCCTCTCCCTTGCCGCCCTCTCCGGGTCCGGCGCCTCTCGGGCCGGCGCGGAAGTCCCAGTCCAAGTCCTGTCGATCCGACCAGGCCCGAACGGAGAGAACCGCGGCGGCTCGCGGAACCCGATGGGATCGATGGCGGCACTCCTCTCCGAGTACGAGTACTTGAAGTCGAAGGGGAGGTCCGACCCGACCGGGCGTTCCGGGTCGCCGCCCGGGCTTGATCCCGGCGGTTCCTTCCGGGCTTCGCTTCTCCGGGGTTTCGAGGTTCGGCCGAGGGACTTAAGAGAGAACGGAGGGTCGTGAGCGGCGTCGGAGAGGGGCCGCCGCAGGAGGAGGAGGAGGAGGAGGGCGTGCGAGCTCCCGGGGCGTAAAGGTAGGGTTTTGAGAGCGACCCGGCGGAGAAAAGGGAGGCTCGCCATGGAAGGAGATGGTTCGAAGATCCACCTGCAGTCTCCGTACGTACGTCTCTCGCGCCTGCTGATCGGAGGTGTATCGGGGGAGAGAGACCGTCAAAGCCTGCTTAAAGTTCGAACCTTTACGCCTTGGTCTAAATCAAATTCGTAATGAAATCCTTCCGACACCAAATCTGGCCAAATTCAATTGATGTTTTCCGAAGTGCATGTCCACGTGAATGTCCACAGTAAGTTTTATTCACATCGTACTCTTATGCTATGTTACATTCACTAAAATTTTCATCCTCCGCACGGGTTTGCATGGGCATCGACTTGTGTTATTTGCCTCATTATACTTTTGCTTGTACGACGATTATACCGGGTGAATTTCGTTGGATTTAGTATTGTAGAGGCTTGATAAGAGAATTTGTGAATGACTTGAGAAGATGAATAAAAAATGCAGTTGACTGGGCCATTCCTAATGATCCCTACTTTGAATCTATCAAGCCAAAATGCAGTTGATTGGAGTAGAGGTGTATGGCGTAGCATCCTCACATTACATGAGATATGGCATTTTTGGGAGGTTGGACTAATAAACTTTGATCGATGATTAGGGCTATTTAAGGCAAAGACTTGATAGCGAGACTTCTCAAGATATATTTCCTAGCGAAATATATTGCACTTTAATAATTAGGGACGTTTTTGAAACAAGCTAATATCCACTTTATATTTGGCTAAAGTGTGTAAAATTGTAAGAGATAGAGTGAAAAACTCTAGGCTTTCTTAGGCAAATGTTGTATTAGCTACTATACAAAGGTTCTCTATCTCCATTTTCTCGCATTATTAGTTTTGTTCGTACTATTGGGATGCCCAAAAGCTTCTATACTTGTTTTGCTAGAAATTCTCTTGCGATGATATACCTTTCACCAAAAATCTTTCTTTCGGTTTTTAATTGAAGGAGAGAGACTTTATGTTGACTCTGAACATAGAATATCACAAGTGATTAGAAAATCAACAAATTTAATTTAAAGGGGATTGAACAAACATAAGGCATGTTGGACATTAATCAACAACAAGGCCATGAAAACACCTACTCTGTGATGGAACATAAACAATGCCGAAATTTAATCGATAACAAATCTTGAAAACTTTAAAATATTATGCAGGAATTCAGTCGATAACGTAACATTTATGATTAAAAAAATGTCTGAATTCAATCAACAACATGGATATGGAAATTACGATTAAAAAGCACGTCGGAATTTAATTGGCGATGCAAGTTTGGAAAGTACAAGTATAGTGCAGGATAATAAACATAATTGAAAGATAATCGGGGGTCGTCGATGGATGTGTGATGGTATATATAATGGCAATGTCATGACTGCTCTTGACTAGTTTTCAGCAATTGTATCCATGTTATTTCATCTTCTGGAAGTTCTGTGCCAACGTTCTCTTGACCCCCATGATCTTGTTCTTGAGGGATTCCTCCTTTACAAACACGCACCGATTGTTCCGCGAGCTCATTTGCTTTGTTTGATATTATTTCAGCAAAATGAATATCAACATGCATCAAATTAAATTGACGTTAGTGCCATCACTGTTGTTTTACACATAATGAAATCCCAATTATTTTTTTTTTACCAAAAAACTTCAATTATTTTTGAAGAAGGGTTTAAATTTGAGCAGGTTTTTAAAAGGCTCGAAAGGAAGAAATAGCAGGAAATCTACTTTGGGGTGAGAAACCCCACTCTGAGGTAGGAGAACCCGCTATGTCATCTATGTATTCCCTCTTTGTTGGGAAGAAAAAGGTAGATAGGGAATTACGGGGTTTTTGATGGTAAATGTAAATGTCGTGTTAGGATTATAATCTTAACTATAGCTGAGTAGACAGAGATAATAGTCTCCACACCAAGGGTGAAAATGTAGAGGTGTAATCTCTCACACTAGATTGATAAAAAAAAAATCTCGATTATTTTTTAGAAAGGGTGACAATTTTATATGGGAGGGACATGCATTTCTTTAGCGCCAGCCGCCATGTTTTCCTCCAATTTGATGCAATTTCATATACACAAGTATTTTTAATATTTGATGTTTCCCATAAAAATATTTTTTACTTTTAAAAATAGAAAAAAAACTGTATACCCAATAACTTAATAATTCATTTAGCTCCTAAGTTGGATTTTTTTTTTTTCATTTGTAAAAGCAAATCATATATCTATCAATATAATTTAAGATTTTCAATCAAATTCTCTAGAAACCACGTTATGATGATACCTTGAATTAGTCAGTTAACCATCAAATAGAATTTTTTTTTTAGCATCATTATAGCGACGGAATTATATTAATTTAAATTTTTTTGAATATATATATATATATTATTATATATGTTGACCTTACTTTTATCGTGAGCGAGACAATATTTTTATTTTCCCACATTTGCAGCGGGTGGTCTCTCCTCGCTGCTTCTCAAGTATGTCCAGTCACTCCCTTTTCTGATTCGTTCGGAAAGTAGCAAAAAGGATAGGGGGGAAAGCGAAGGGAAAAAGCGGCGAGAAAGTGAGGGAAAAAGCCGAGAAAATTCTCCTTAGAAAAATCATTCCGCCTCTTGATTTGAGCTCTCGATTGGTCTGTTTGGTCTCCTAGGGCAAGGTTGAAGGGAGAAAAAGCAAAAAGCAATGAGCATTCCTCTGCCCGCCAGGCATTTGATGCCCCTCGCCACAACCGCCATTGATTTTCCCTCCAAACACTCCTCCTCAAGATCCTTGCACGGCGGCGCTCCGTTTGCTGGAGCTGCTGATTTGAGCGTCTTCTCTCTGGGTTGGTTTGGTCCTTCTCATTCTTGCGCGGGATGGCCTCGAAGGAAGAGGCTTTCGCTCTCCCAACAGACGGTAATATTTTGCTGGATTCTGAGTTTCGGGTTTCGTTCGTTTGGGATGTTGGTCTTGTGGGCTCGAGCTTGTTTTAGGGATGTTAAATCTCAGGTTTTGAAATGGGGTTTTGGGGTGGGACTGAATTTGGTTTCGATTGATTAGGATGATTTGCTGGTGTATGTTAATCGCTAGGCTGCTAAGAGAATCATCTTGAGGGTGGCAATTTGGGTGACGATGTTTAATATGGGGTGACTTGTGATTTAACGCAGTTTGACATTGAGTCACCGGAGAAGATGCTTCTTTTTGCCAATCCCTATTTCTTTGCCAAGTAATATAATCTAATGAGCTGTTGTCTTTGGTGGTTGCTCTATATATAAGATTCTTTTGTGCTTGAGATGGTATTAGTCATGATTCGGTTGCAAAAGGTATGCGTTACGCCCATTCGTAGGATTGCGCTTCTCGTTACTAGCAAATGGAAGTTCTAAGAAATTTAAAAGGAAGGACGGCACGGTTGTTGCAACTTAATTATTCTCAATGGATTCGGGTTTAATTACGGGGTTACTTATCCGTAGTTTTCGGGCAGGGGCTTCAAACTTAACTGTATGACGACTTTGCATTTCTTCATTTCTTCATCCTTTGAATTCAAGCTTCTTTTAGGACATTGAATCTCGCCAACTCATGTTCTAGTAAGAGTTAATGAGATTTGATTGCTACTTTTATGAGAGGTTCTTCATAGCTACCTCTGAGAAATTATTAACATGTGTGTTCAAGAAGACTAAGGCTTCTTCTGGTCAAAAGGGAAAAAAAGAAAAGAAGACTTGGGTTTATTATCATTTGCTAGATGTAAAAAGAAAAGAACGTAGCGATTGCACAGAGGATTGTTCCTAAACGGTTGTAAACTTCCCCATGAGCTTATGACCTACGATTTTCTTATATGACCAACTTTTTGGGCTGTTGGTTTTCACTAATGATTTACTAGCAGGGGCTCTGTTTTTATGTGCTGGTATAGTGGCTTTGTGGGATTATGAGAAGAGATCAAGATGTCAACAATTCAGGCTTCGGAGAGGAGAGTGAAATGCAGATGCTCGGTTCCGAAGACGATGCTGGCACTCAAATTCCAACTCAAGCTCAATCTCTCGTGGAAGGATCTGGTGCTGTCCTAGTATCAGAATACAAACCAGTGCCCGAAGTTGATTATTTGCAGGTCAGTAGTTTCCATTCGGTATTGTACATGGAATCGTAATTCTTCCTTTTTCCAAATTTTTTTTGCTATGTGAATTATTATGTCATAGGAGCAGATACATCCTTGGGTAAATGGCCTGTCTCCTGTAATGTGCTAATGATATCTTCACATCTAAACCTGCTCCTTTTATTTTTTTGATCCATTTCCTTTATTTGATTCTAAAGCGGCGGGTGAGATTTTGATATATATTTTTTTCTGGAGACTGTTGCATCGCTGGAAAATTTATCATCCTAGTGAGAAGGTTGAAATTGAAATTGGGCTGACGTAAGCTGAGAGCACAGGCTTGTCCTTTCAAGATTTACTACTAGATAAGAAGTGGACATTGAATATCTCAATTGAGAA
>MU090213.1:10628-38095 GCA_014858505.1 Corymbia citriodora subsp. variegata
CAATCTTAGGATATATACCTCATTTCCATTGATCTTCAGTGTGATCATTTTCAGGTCCTACTACTACCTCGTGATGTTAAGCCACTGCTAAGCAATGATCATATTGAGGTGACCCTACTGCTAACGTGGCCCCATTGGCAAATGTCTCAAACATATTAAGTCGGTACAAGTGGTACACCAGTGTTTCCACCAGATTTTAACAAAAGGCTCTCATACCACCACTCTCTCCAGGAAATTATCAGGACCTCTATTAAATGTTCTGGAGTGATGCATTATGTCTTCAGTTTCCTCCCTGAAATGGACATCATCAGTTCAACAGCTGGAAAACAATACCATGTGACCTCTCAAGTGCTTATGTTTCTTACCTGGGCCATGCATGTTAGATGACCGTTCCTCCACGTAACAATAAATTCCACCTCCTGCTCATCTATATAAGTGTAATAGTTGACTTTTCCTTTTGACAAAGCCAGAAGAAAGTGGTGGGACCCACTTGGGTTTTTTTTTATAGAAAAAAGAAAGAAAAGAAAAGGAGAGTTGAATAGTAAAAAAGGAGGAGAGAGAATGTGGGGTTCACTCCCACTTATAGAAGTGAAACCGGTAGGGAGAAAGAAAGAAAAAGAGAGAAAAGGGAGGAGAGGGAAAGAAGAAAAGGGGTTTTGCATGTGCACACCGCGGGAGCCTCGCAAAGTTGACTCGATAACTTTACGCAATGTCCGGTGAGTACACGCGCCCCTTCTTCCTCCAATCGAAGCATTTTTTCGATTTATTGCTCAAATTCGAAATATTGGGAATATCGAGCAGTGAAGTCCGATTTTTGAGTTGTTGAGCTGTGAAAATTTATAGGGATGATAGTTTAGGACATCATGGACCCATAGGATTTTACGAATTTGGATTTGAGCTTATGATTTGTCCGAAACAGAATTTTAAACTTCCCCGCACATAGTGAACAATACGCACGCAATCACTTTGGGTCTGATTTTTTCGGTTTCATCTCAAAATTGAGTTGTCCAACTTATGGGTCTTCTAGTGCTTGGAATTATCTTCATTTTGACTACAAGATTACTCGGATTGAAGTTCGGATGAGAAAGTTTTGGCGTAATCAAGTTTTGCACTCAAGTCTTGTTTCATGAACGGCTTTGAATAAATCACTTTTGATTAGCGATTTGTTTTATTAGTGTTAAGGCGTAATTTAGTTGCCTCATAGTTGAAGTAGAGTTTTATCAGATTTTAACTTATTCCTCAATTATTTATTAGAACCGCAAGTTTGACAATATAAGTACTGTTTTATTGGGTCGTAGGCAATGAAGTGAGTGATACTATATTTTCTTTGAATTTCAAAAATTCATGTCAAAAAATTCTATGAATTATATATGGTATGGGATTATGAAATGATATTATTATTACATAAAAGTCAGATCGAGCATAGACTACTTTTGATTGTTTAGAAAGGTTTGAAAAGCATACTTTGCAAGACAAAATATATTTGTAATTGCTTTACAAATTATTTATGGAAAAGTATGTGAATGACTTAAGAAATGAATGAGAAATGGTGGATGACGATGTTGCAAAAATGTATTTACTTGGTTTATAATATTGATTTCTGAATTGGATTTCTGGTTTATTTTGCTCATTATTGCCGTGAGCACATTGAGGGGCATGTTGGTATGCATACCGAATTTAGGATATTCTTCTAGGCCGAGCCACCGGCATTATAGATGGAGACATTGCCAAAGGGAAATCTTGGTCGCCTTATCACAAGACATTGTGTCATGACAAGAGATTAAGTAATAGATTGGTCAATTGATAGACTATTGACGTGTGATTTTTGAATGGAGATTATCCAATGGACTTGACCATTACTTCTTGTATTGTAATAGTGACTTAAATGAGTTTTTCATATAAATATAAAAGTAACTATTATATGATTTATTATGTATTTTATATATTTGATTGAGTTATAAAGTTTTGGTATTGCTTTGAATTCATATATAGTGCTTGGTCGATCTACTTAGAAAATATGTACTACTCACTAGCTTGTGGTTACTCACCCCTTTTTCCCAATCTTTCCAAGTTCTTTGGTTAGCAGCTAGTAAAGTGAGAGTGCTTTTGTAAAGACTTTTGGGAGCTGGACCTTTTGTGATTGGAGGCTGCGTCCTTCGGGTGAAAGGGCGGCCATGTCACCTCCATCCCCATAGGATTTGGGGTATGACAATAAGAATAACTTATCAATGAGTTTTACAAGCAGCATAGAACTGAACAATTCAAATTTTTTCATGAGCCAAGGGTGACACTTACCCAAATCATGCCTTTTGTCCTGGCTATCCGGCCATATTCTTGGGCATAATTATTGTCTACTCATAGTTGGACAGAATTCTGTTATTACAAATTCCAGGGCGATGGAAGATTTCTTGACGATCATGTGATACTTTAACTTGCTCCGCATCCAGCTTCGTGTTAGGCCAATGTGGAGCTGCTTCTGAATTTAAAAGAGGACGAGCTCTATAGAGTAACAGACAAATGCCAAAACATTGATACAAATGAAGTAAATACCACAAAAACAAAGAAGAAACAGATGGCATAGTTATACTAAGCTGCTTTACTGGTCATTGATTTTTAAGTGTTAATTAAAGTTGATTTAGAAAATGTTTCAATCTCAGATATAACCAACCAATGAGCGCAACCTTCAGGTTTGTCCAATTGATTTTGGTTTCTTCAACAAATAAAGTCATTGACTTCAGACATGCTGCCCGCTATGCGCTGGCCACTAACCAAGCTATCAAAGCTCTGTGTGGAGCTACTTTGGAAAACTTCTAAATATTCCTACATCTGCTTCAGGGATGATTTGCCATAAATTGCAAGTGACCTTTTCCACCCTTATTGTCTTTACAGTGGTCCCTTAGACCGGTTTTTATGCCGGATGTGGCAGGGCATATGGTGCACTCTTAACAAAAAATGAAAGTCTCACTCAATATCGAAGTTCCTGATGAGGAGTTGGATAACAGGACCGTGTGAACCTTCAGGTGAATGTCTCTTCAACAAACCAGAAAAAAATGCCTCACACAAAATTGGGATAAAAAAAATTAGCTCCTACCTACATCTGTTTCTAATCTTTGTATGTAGTACAGGAGATAGGGGCACCAAATTAGGCAGACAAACTTTGCCCTAGACCACGCATGTCGGTGTTCTCTGTAACAGTGAGCAAAAACATAGTCAGAAATCTTAGAGATGTTCCAGACCCGTGTATCAGTTGGCCTCACATTTACATCAAGATCAATTACTCGACCTGCATCATCAAAACTTTAGCTGGTTTTCCATTGGCTTGTGAAGAGAAAGGACACTACTTACCTCAACCACTAGACACCACACAGATTTTCAGCCTCTTTTGTTTCTTGATCAGTCAGAAAAACCCAACCATGTGATTTCCTCTATCATGCCCTCCCTAGACCCCAGCACTTGGTCTCAGCCATCTATTAAATTTCGAGAGTATTTTGTTCTCAAACCCTTCTATGTTTGCCCTTTACCAGAAGAGAATATCATCTAGAAGCAGAAAACATTTTGCCTTCCAGCCTTTTCCGTCACACAGGCAGAAATTATTTTTTTTTCATTTTCCTAGTCCTTGGACAAAGTCATGGGCATCATCGACCCTTTTTCGACCATCAAAGGAAAAAATTTTAGCCAAACCGTTATGGTGGCGAAAAAAGCTGCTTCAGCTCCTCTAAATGTGCCCAAAAGTTTTTTCACGGTCTACGTTGGAGAAACTCAGAAGCGTTTCGTGGTGCCTATATCCTATTTAAGCCATCCTTCATTCCAAGGTTTGCTAAGCAGATTCGAAGAAGAATATGGCTTTGATTATTTGACTGGAGGGTTAACGATTTATTGCGAAGAGGAGGTGGTCATCAGTATCACTTATTACATGACATGGTCATAGGAAAAGAACATCCCGAAACGATTCCTGGTGACAATTTTTTGTAACTTTGCCTCTGGCGGCTTAACGCTTTTGTTGGCTAGCTAGTCATCTGGCTTGACTTTGACAAACAACTAGGAGATCCAATCAAGGTGAAAAGCTAAGACTGAAATGTACAGTTTTCTTCTGATTGATCACTTGTCTTTGTAAGTAACTTATCACCGTGACCTCATGGCTGAATGATCAAATTTCATCCGACATTAGAATGCCATGGAACAATGTGGCTTCTTCTGTTGAACCTTAAACTCCTCGAGGAATTGGGAGGTTGAACGAGAATACCACGAATTGTATACACTACAGGAACAACCATGCAAAAATGGAAAAAAAAAATCAATCAGAATCCTGTTTCTTGTCAGCATTGCTGTCTAAATGTTCTGGGAGGATCACATCATCCATCTAACCACTCAATATCATAAATTTCATTTTTTTTTCACTATTATCTTGGTAACATTTTGTGCCTATTGTAGCCGGGTAGTTCTGAAAGAGGGAGCACGTTAGAGTCTCTCCTTCGTCATAGACCAAATGGCTGTGCAAACACAAAATGTACATGACCAAATCGTTAAACCCAATAATAATGTTACCTAGGTCCAACCAAAGTTCATAGAGTGTCGACGCGAGCAATCACTTCTTGCATCATTCCCCGCAGACCTAGAAACTGGAACAGATCTAGAAATCACACACCCATCTGCTCACAACAGTTTTACTTTCCTTGTCCCCGAGCATCCAACCAAAATTCGTCTTTCCTTGTTATAATTAGAGGCGTTACAAAAGCCTACCCGCTGTGGCGTACATTCTAGCGAGCTTTGTCGGCAAGGTACCAACAACGTATGAGGCATCCTGCCACGCCCGAACCCATCAGTTTTATATTTTATTCAAACTTTGTTCATTTCACGAAAAATGTGATGTTTTTGGAAAATATTTTTTAGGAAAGTAATTTTTTAGGAAATTAACAAAATGGCCTAAAAAGAATTACAAATGACCACTGTTTTTTAAACAAGTGAATAAGAAGCCCGGCATAAAATGGGTTGTTACTCCTAATACAAATGGTTTTTAAAAGTCTCTCCAACTGACCAAGGCGGCTCACATCAACCACAATCTCTTCAGATTTCAGTAGGACATGCGAGGAATCCTGTCTTCAGGAGACGTGGGACATGATGTTTGCTGCAATAATGAGCTCTAGAGTTTCATGAGGTTTCGCAGACATTAACATGTGAACTCCCAACAGCCCATGTCTCTCCTTTTGGCCTAATATGTTGCAACCTCCCGTCACTCATTCAGCTTAGCAGAAGACTCGCTTGTCATCCACTCATCCTATATATACATTACCAAGCCATTGCTTCTGCACCCAAATCAGAGTTCACATCTCTTCCTATTTCCCTCGAGCAAGCAGCATAGCATCTTCCTCAAGTCTTTCCTCTCGAAAAAAGTTTTCAGACGCTTGGTCATGGGGATCAGTTTGCCAGGAAAAAAGTTGCGGCGGTCTCTATCTGGTCACAGAGAAGCAGATTCTGCACCCTTAGACGTTCCAAAGGGGCATTTCCCAGTTTACGTAGGAGAAAACCAAAAGAAGAGATTCATCATTCCTCTGTCATACTTATCTCGGCCTTCGTTCCAGGACCTGCTGATTCAAGCTGAGGAGGAGTTTGGCTTCCATCATCCAATGGGAGGCCTCACGATTCCGTGCAATGAAGAAGTTTTCCTCAGCCTCATAGATGGATGATCAATCCTAACTAGAGAACTCATAGATAGATTAGTCGATACACGTGACATGATTTTGTAAACAAATTTTACAACTGGTTTGGATCTTTTTCCCTCTTGTTTAGGGAATACCGGTTTGAGGAGATAGACAGATGTACAATTGAAGATGCAATATAGATCGATAACATTGATTCTCATGAATATGTGGATATCAAATTTTCCTAGTGATCGATTTGTCCTTCTGGCAATGACTTTGTGCCGGAAGCAAAGAAATTCAGTCTAAGGATATATGCCTCATTACCAACTGATTTTTGGTATGATCAGGTAGTGCTAGAAGCACAACTGTTTCCTCCTCTTGTTTTACGTGAATTGACGATGCTTTGAACAAAAGAAGTCTACAAGAGTTGCTTCTATATGCTACTGTCCAGATTTGCAATACATCGTTTTTCACAACGACCTAATTAACAATTGGTGTATGAAAAGGATAGGAGACCAAAAGGTCAATTAGATCTTTTTGTAATCAAGTGAATAAACTGAAGGACTAAAGAATAGATCGCAAAATGAAATCTGCATCTCCATCGAAATTTTTCCCTCTTGAAGTTTGCAGGGGCTGTTAACTCTCATTTTTCCCACTCTTAGCTTCATACAAGCCAGGAACCTGCCGGCTGGATCTTGTAATTTTCCCATAAAATCAGCACATTACAAGTCTGCAACTCCAACGAACTTATGGGCAAATGATTTGCCTACCCTCTCAACTTTATGCTTTTTAGGGACTGAATCTCTGTAATTTCCAGTTTTTTCCCCAACATTTCAATTTTTTGTCTAATCCAGTACATGTTTTATTATAAACCATTGATTGATTCGGCAGCAAAGTACAGTAAATGTGCAACTAGGATGCAAAATGTTTCCAATGGACAGTATTTAGATTAGATCCAACTATTGCTACACAGTTAATACAAGACCTGTAATATCCAGGTGGTAATTTGCCACTTCACCGAACCTTATTTTCTTCATTAACAATTACACCATGATATTAAACCCCAGCTAAACAGGGATCATTTTCAGATGACCCCACTACTCATGGCAACATTGGCTAATGTCTCAAACATGTTGGTCAGTAGTACGCCATCATTCCAGCAAATTTTTACAAGAGGCTCTCATACCACCACTCTCTCCAGGAAATTACCTGGGCCATGCATGTTAGATGACTTTCCCAATACATATTCGACATGGCACATTAAACTCCATTTACTGCTCATCTATATAAGTAGAACTCATCGATGAGTTCTACAAACAACATAGAACTGATCAATTCACATACGCTTATCAGAGAGATAGCAATACAATTAAGGGCTAAAAATTTACGCAGAGATATAATTATGGGAATCCGTTTGCCCATTGTCAGCCTCTTTAAGAAGATTCTTCAAGGATCTCTCTCATTGAAAAGCAGGCAGTTCCAATGGCCATGGGTGTCTCCAAGGGCCAGTTTGCAGTTTATGTTGGAGAAACCCAGAAGTAGGTATGTAGTTCCAATCTCTCATTTGACTCAGCCTTAATTTCAAGACTGGCTAAGTAAGCTGAGGATGAGTTTGGGTTCGATCATCCGATGGGTGGCCTTAGGATTCCTTGCAAAGAAGAAGTTTTCCTCGATCTGACATCTCACATGAACAGATCGTGAGATATACCAACATGACGATTAGGGAACACATTAGGTTCACTTTTATAAATAGAAGTGACTGTTTGGTGTAAAATTTTTGCCAACCATTCAATATGGGGAAAAGTATGTAGAAATGTACATTGTAATGTTGATGATTATTTAACATGAGCATCATCTGTTTCTTTGAGTATGTTCCACCATATTTTACAGCATCCTTTAGACCTAAGCAAAAATCAAGAAGACGTGTATCATGTGATGAATGACAAAAATAAAATCTAGACACAAAACTCCAATATTATAGCAAAAGAACAAATGGTGCACCTACCATTTGTTACGCTATTGATGGAGTTATCTTGCAGGAGGAAGGAGGAAATGGCGCCTACTCTGTGTGAGATTTTCTTACTGCAAAGGATGATGCAATCCAAGCTCTTCGCATATCATAAAATCCGATATTCCGTTGGCTTCTGGCCTCCATGGATGCTCATGGACAGCAAATAGTGATGAATCTTTTGTCTATGTTCCATGCCATACTAACTCACGAAGTTAACATAAACAGGAAAAAAAATGTTTTTCTTATGTAAAAAGGTTGGTCCTATGGTGTAAGCTGAGATGTCATCAATCTACC
The DNA here is from genome assembly GCA_014858505.1 of Corymbia citriodora subsp. variegata. Lineage (NCBI taxonomy): Eukaryota > Viridiplantae > Streptophyta > Magnoliopsida > Myrtales > Myrtaceae > Corymbia > Corymbia citriodora. The sequence continues at coordinate 18,573 of MU090213.1, forward strand.
TTATTTATTTCTCTCTGAATGAAAGCTGCCAGACGAAACTCTTCTGTTTTTTTAACTGAAGAGGGTGAATGATCTAGAGGCACAAATATAGATTGGGAAGATTAGTCAAGGAGATTAGGCACTTCTTCACCATCAAGATAGATTTTTGGTTTCTTCAGTTTTTTCATGAGCCAAGGGTGACCCTTACCCAAATCATTCCTTTTGTCCTGGCTATCCAATCATATTCTTAAGTTTGATTATTGTCTCCTCATAGTCAACAGAATTCTGTTGTAACAAATTCTGGGGCAACAGAAGATATCTCGATGATCACATGATACTTTACTTTGCTCGACAGCCAGCTTCATTTTAGGCCAATGTGGAGCTGCTTCTGCAATTAAAAAGAGTACGACCTCTAAGGAACCTGTACATGCCAAAACATTGACACAAATAGAGTAAAGACCACAAAAACAAAGGAAAAACAGAAGACATAGTTATTCCAAGCTGCTTTACTGGTCATTGAGTTCTAAGTGTTGGTTAAAGTGGATTTAAAAAATCTTTCAATCTCTGATTTGACCAACCAAGGAGCACAGCCTCCAGGTTTATGTCCAATTGATTTTGGCTTCTTCAACAAATAAGTCATTGATTTCGGATGTGCTGGCCACTGACCCAGCAATCACAGCTCTTTGTAGAGCTAATTCTGAAAATTTCTAAATATTCCTCCCTCTGCTTCAGAGATGATTCACCATAAATTGCCAGTGACCCTTTGCACCCTTCTTGTCTTCCCGGTGGTCCCTTACACCAGTTTCTTGCACCGGATGTGGTAGGGCATAGGTTGCACTCTAACACATGATGAAAGTCTCGATCAATATCGAAGTTCTTGATGATGAGTTGGAAGACAGGACCATGTGAACCTTCAGGTGAATATGTCTCTTGAAAAAACCAGAGAACAAATGCCTCACGCAAAATCCTATCTACATGTGTTTCTAATCTTTGTATGTGGTACAGGAGATAGGAGCACCAAATTAGGCAGACAAACTTTGCCATACACCATGCATCTCTCTGTTCTCTGTAATGGTTAGCAAAAACATGGTCAGAAATCTTAGAAATGTTCACATCAACCACAATCTCATCAGATTTCTGTAGGACCTCTGAGGAATCCTGTCTCCTGGAAATGTGGGGCATGATGTTTGCTCCAATAATGAGCTCCAGAGTTTCATGAGGTTTGGCAGCCATTAACATGTGAACTCCCAACACTCCTCTCTCCTTTTGGCCCTATATGCTGAAACCTCCAATCAAGCAGATAAACTCACTTGCCATCCACTCACCCTATATATACATTACCAAGCCATTGCTTCTGCACCCAAATCAGAATTCACATTTCTTCCTATTTTCTTCCAGCAAGTGGTATAGCATCTTCCTCAAGTCTTCCTTTTGCAAAAAGTTTTCAGACACATGATCATGGGGATCAATTTGCCAGGAAAAAAGTTGCGGCGGTCTCTATCTGTTCACAGAGAAGCAGATTCTGTACCCTTAGATGTTCCAAAGGGGCATTTCCCAGTTTATGTGGGAGAAAACCAGAAGAAGAGATTTGTCGTTCCACTGTCATTCTTATCTCGGCCTTCATTCCAGGACCTGCTGAGTCAAACAGAGGAGGAGTTTGGCTTCAATCATCAAATGGGAGGCCTCAGGATTCCGTGTAATGAAGAAGTTTTCCTCAGCCTCATAAATGGATGATCAATCCTGACTAGAGAATTCCTAGATAGATTAGTCAATACACTTTGACACGATTTTGTAAACAAATTTTACGACCATTGTGGATCTTTTTCCCTCTTGTTTAGGGAGTGCCGGTTTAAGGAGATAAGCAGATTTACAATTGAAGATGCAATATAGATCAATAACATTGATTCTCATGAATATGTGGATATCAAATTTTCCTAGTGATCGATTCTCCTTCTGGCAATGACTTTGTGCTCGAAGCAAAGAAATTCAGTCTAAAGATATATACCTCATTACCAATTGATCTTTCATGTGATCAGATTGTGCTAGAAGCACACTTGTTTCCTCATATCGTTTCATGTGAACTGACGTTGGTTCAAAGAAAAGAAGTCTACAAGAGTTGCTTCCATTTTCTACCGTCCAGAGTTACAATACATTGGTTTTCTCACCACAACCCAATTAAGAATTGGTGTTTGACAATTGAAGACCAAAAGGTCAATTAGATCTTTTTGTAGATCAAGCGAATATCTGAAGGGCTAAAGAATACATTGCAAAATGAAATCTGCATCTCTATCCAAATTTTTCCTCATGAAGTTTACAAGGCTGTTAACTCTCATATTTCTTACTCTTAACTTCATATAAGGCAGGAACCTGCGGGCTAAATCTTGTAACTTTTCTGTAAAATCAGCAGATTAAAAGTATGGCACCCAACAAATTTGTAGGCACATGTTTCACCTACTGTTTCTACTTTTCGCTTTTTAAGGCCTGGATCTCTGCAATTTCCAGTTTTTTCCCCAGCATTTTAATTTTTCATCTAATTCAGTTCATGTTTGTGTATAAACCCTTGATTGATTTGGAGGTGAAGTACAGCAAAATGTGCAACTAGGACGCAAATTGTGGCCAATGGATGGTATTTAGATGAGATCAACAATTGCTGTACAGTCGACACAAGACTTGTATTAGCCAGGGTGTAATATGCCACTTCACCGAACCTTATTTTCTTCATAAAACAACTATCCCAAGATATTAAACCATGGCAAAGCAAGGACCATTTTCAGCAACATTGGCCAATGTCTCAAACATGTTGGTTAGTACAGGTGGCATGCCGTTGTTCCACCAAATTTTAACAAGAAGCTCTCATACCACCACTCTCTCCAGGGAACTATCAGGAAATCTTTTAAATGTTCTGAAGTGGGGCATCGTGTCTTCAGTTTCATTCCTGAAATCAACATCATTAGTTCATTAGTTGGAAAACAATACCATGTGACCTCTCAAGTGCTTATGTTTCTTACCTGGGCCACGCGCGTTAGATGACTGTTCCTACACATATTCGACATGGCACATTAAATTCCACCTCCTGCTTATCTATATGCTCATCTATATAAGTAGAACTTATTGATGAGTTCTACAAACAACATAGAACTGATCAATTCGCACATTCTCTTGTCAGAGAGTTAGCAATACAGTCAAGGGTCAATCTTGTTTTCTCCTCTAAAAGTTTATGCAGAACTATAATCATGGGAATCTGTTTGCCAATTGTCGGCCTTGCTAAGCAGATTCTTCAAGGATCTCTATTCACTGAAAAGCAAGCAGTTCCAGTGGCCATGGGTGTGCCCAAGGGCTATTTTGCAGTTTATGTTGGAGAAACCCAGAAGTGGAGATAGGCAGTTCCAATCTCTCATTTAACTCAGCCTTCATTTCAAGAATTGCTTAGTCAAGCTGAAGAAAAGTTCCGATTCAACCATCCAGTGGGCATCCTTAGGATTCCTTGCGAAGAAAAAGTTTTCCTCGATCTGACATCTCACATGAACAGACCATGAGATAAACCAGCAAGACAGATTTGGAAGCATTAGATTCAGTTTAGTAAATATTACTGACTCCTTTGTTGTAATATTTTTGCCCATCCTTCAACACAGGGAAAAGAAAAATGCAGAAATGTACAGTATAACGCTGATGATTATTTAAGACGAGCAGACAGTTCCTTTAAGTGTGTTCTACCTATTTTACAGCATCTTTTAGATCTGAATTGCTTCATCTGTTTTTAATAAATCAAGAAGATAGCACGCATATTATGCAAAGAATGACAGATACAATACAGACATGAAACTCCTATCTTATAGCAGAAGAACCAATGGTTCACAATGGGGGTCTGCATTTGTTACACTATTGATGGAGTTATCTTGCAGGAGGAATGAGAGAAATGGTGCCTCTGAGATTTCCCTACTGCAAAAGATGGTGCAATTCAAGCTCTTCCCATATCATAAAATCTGACAATCCGTTGGCTTCTGGCCTCCAGTGATGCCTATGGACAGCAAATAGTGATGAATCTTTTGTCCATGTTCCATGGCATACTAACTTATGCATTTATTGAAAATGGGAAAAAAAAAACGCTTTTTCTTCCATAAAAAAGTCAGTCCCTTGGTGTAAGCTGAGATGTCATCAATCTGGCTTGTTTGTTTCTTCCTGAGAAAAGCTGGTTGATGAAACTCCTCTGTCTGTTTAACTGAATCTGTTTGTTTAACTGAAGAGGGTGAATGATCTAGAGGTGCAATTCTATCTTGGGAAGATTAGTTAAGTACGAGATTAGGCATTTTGTTCGCCATCAAGAAATAGATTAATGCTTTGTTCAGCTTTTTTCATGAGCCAAGGATGACACTTACCCAAATCATGCTTTTTGTCCTGGCTAGCCTGACATATTCTTGTGTTCAATTATTGTTTCATCATAGTTGGGCAGAATTCTATCGTAACAAATTCTGGTGCAACAGAAGATTTCTCAAGAATCACATGATACTTCTATTTAACTCTGCAAATAAGTCATTGATTTCGGAGGCACAAGCAATCACATCACTAAGTAGAGCTAATTCCAAAAAGTTAAAAATATTCCTCTCTCTGCTTCAGAGATGATTCACCATAAATTGCAAGTGACCTTCCACTCTTCTTGTCTTTCTGGTGGTCCCTTATACAGGTTTCTTATGCCGGACTTTAACAAAAAAATAAATGTCCCAATCAATATCATATTTCCTAATGATGAGTTGGAAGACAGGACCATGTGAACCTTTAGGTGAACATGTCTCTTGACCAAACTAGAGAAGAAATGCCTCATACACCACTCATTCTAACATTCTTATATTTTATATATAGATTGCATTTTTATTTTCAAAGTCATAGCAGCAAGGAAAACATTTTAGTTCTTCATCAAAAAATTTGCCATCTCCTTCATTTTCTCCAGGGAAAATATGGCCATTCACTAGCCAAGAATTGTTCATGCGAAGCAGATTATTCACTGGTCTCTTCTTTTAGGCAGAGAAGTAGTCTCAGTCCCAAAAGGCTACCTTGCAGTCTATGTTGGAGAGAGAAAGAAGAAGAGACACGTAGTGCCAGTATCGTTCTTGAATCATCTTTTGTTTCCAGACTTTCTCAGCGAGGCAGAGGAAGAATTTGGCTTCGATCATCCTATGGGCAGTCTCACAATCCCTTGCACAGAAGACACATTCATTGCCCTCACTTCACGGTTGAGTCAGTCATAAGAGGAGATAAACAAGCCAAAAACAATTTTGTGTAATATGAGATGCTAATCCCATATACAGTCCTTTGATGTATTTCTGTAGCGACCTTATACTAAATGTACCCATTCAAAAGAGATCAATAAAAAATTTGCTCTGTTAGTCATTTGAACTACAAAATTGAGAAGTCATTCAATTCCCATATGCTAAGCAAATTAATTCAAGAGTTATTGGATAACATGTCAGTCTGCAATCAGTATTCAGTAGATGCAGCCCATATAAATGCAAATCAAACATTGCACCAGCTAAAACTTAAGAATTTTTACTTTTGGACTATGGATGGTGCTGATGTCTATAATTCTATCTTCTGATAAAAGAAATTTCAGTATTTTAGTTGAAATGTCATATATACAAACAAATTATAAATAGAAAATCCTAATGTGGTAGTAAAAAGTCCATTGAAGCAGTTGAATTTTACTCCAGCCCTCTTAAACTTTTTGATTCATTAGAATGCTGAATAATCTTTTCAGGTCTTATGGAGCAGATTCGTTGACATTGATTCAGTAGGTAACCAAAATGCCAGCCAACATGACTATTTGCCCTTGACTTACATTGCACGCCTCCTACCAACAGCCTTACAGGGTATGCAATGGGAATAGCATACAGTAGTGAATGTCTGTATCTAATCTTTGTATGTAGTTCAGGAGATAGGGGCACCAACTTAAGCAGACAAACTATGCCCTACATCATGAATGTCTGTGTTCTCTGCCCCTTATGCCCTGGGCGACACACGTGCTACAATGGCCGGGACAAAGGGTCGCGATCCCGCGAGGGTGAGCTAACTCCAAAAACCCGTCCTCAGTTCGGATTGCAGGCTGCAACTCGCCTGCATGAAGCCGGAATCGCTAGTAATCACCGGTCAGCCATACGGCGGTGAATTTGTTCCCGGGCCTTGTACACACCGCCCGTCACACTATGGGAGCTGGCCATGCCCGAAGTCGTTACCTTAACCGCAAGGAGGGGGATGCCGAAGGCAGGGCTGGTGACTGGAGTGAAGTCGTTGTTGACACCCGAATTTTTATTTATTTTATTTTAAATGCCCATCTATTTTGCATATATAAATATATATTAATTCATAGAAAAGATTAAAAAAATTAATTAATTATATAAAAAATTCGAAAAATCAAAAAATCAAAAAATTCGGATGGGCTCAGCGCATCCCACTCCTCTACTCGCCCATCCCTTGTTCTTTTGTTTCCTAGGGCCCACCTCCCTTGGATTTTTCGACCCTAGGCCCATTCTCCCCTTCATTCACCTTCGGCACTCGACACACAGAAAAAAAAAGAGAGGAGGAGCGGAGGAGAAGGGAGGCGGCAACGACTCCGCGCAGACGCGACCCCCCCCCCCCCCCCCGGTGACGCCGGCCGCGTGACGCCAGCAAGGGAATCTTCCCTTGCTGCGCGGTCACACGGCGAAAAGCGGGAGGAGAACAGCTCGACGGAGCAGCGACCAAGGATCGCCGAGGAAGGGCAGCTCGGATGAGAATAGGGCGACAGTTTTCAGATCTGCGCACAGAGAGGCAATGAGCCAGAAACAAATCTGAGCAATCGAGAGAGGAGACAGAGATAGCGAGGGGTTTTTCAATGGGGAGATTTTTCCTTCTTCTGGGTTTTGGCTGGTCGAGAGAACGGAAGTGATTTTCTGGGTTTACTCTGTAGTTGAGGCGCTTCTTCTTCAGTTCTTGCTGCTGCAAAGAGAACAGATCTGCAGAGAAGAAAACGAAGACCAGAGATCTGGGAGAGAAAAAAAAAAAAAGAAAAAACTAGGAGAGCAGATCTGAGAAGAAAAAGAAAAAGGATGGCCTGAGAGCGGGGGGTTTTTTTCCGTTTGGAGGTCGAGAGAGAGAGAGCTCGTGAGAAACAAGAAGAAAAACAGAATCGTTCTCATTAAGGAGACGGCTCAAGCTTGACGGGTGAAGAGGAAAATCTTAAAGTTGCGCAAATTTGAACCAGGGAGAAAGAACTTCGACGAGCTCAAGCCAGAGAGAGCGCTTCGACGGGGGATACCGGAGAGCATCTTGCACAATCGCCAGCCATTATCTCCGTTCGTGGGTGTACGGAAGCCCTCACCCATTGGACACGTGATCCCTAGGCCAGAAGGAACGCTATTCATCGTCCGTCGAAGCTTCGTCAGTGACTATATGCCGGCAAAAACTCCATTCCCGAACCAGGTAATGCTTTTTCTCATGCTCCGTTTTGTGCCGACTGTGGGGTGTGAAGCTATAGAGTTGAATCAATGGGATTTCTAAACAAAACAAGTAAAACTGAATCGAGGTCTTGATGATTTGTGATATTCGGGAGATTAACACCCACTGTTAGACTGAGGAATGCTTCCGGTTCGAACCCAGAACTTGAGTTCATCGGTGCATACCACCTGTTCGATGCATTGCCTGAAGGAAACATAGAACACTTAGGAACACCGAACTTGACTGGAAAAATTCGGGTGAACCGTGATAAAATAAGATGGATTTGGCATGAAATATGTTGATTCTAACCTTTTTAAATCATCTTTGACTCGAAAATCACATTGAATCTTGTTCCTGAACATACTTGTTAAATCGCGCACCGACTGTTTGAGGAAATGCTTAAATGAACGGCCGAAATTCACTTCGTCGTGTGGATACTCAGAAGTTTAGTTTGATGCGTGGTCTTTCTTGCGCGATTGAACTACGTCTGATATCATGTTTTTTCTCTATGTTTTCCCGTGATTTCATGGCGTGTTCATCAATCTTTGCGAATCGCCGGAAAAACAAAAACTCCGGAGCTACCTTCCCTCACTGGCGAGCCAACAGTTCAAGGCCGCACGAGTTAGAATATTTCTCCTCATTCTAATGTATTTATCCTTTTTGGTTTGCTGAGATCTCTGGGTTTAGAAAAAATGCCCATTCAGTTGGGTTTTGTTTACTATGTTTGTGGTCGCCGGAGTAAGCGACCGGAGTTGGTCGACGGTGGTTGGTGACGGTTGGGGTGAATGACTGGTGAATGGCTGTCGATAAACGGAGGTTGGGTGTGGCGTCGATGGTCATTCGGGTCGGTGAGCGTGAGTTGCAGGAAGAAACACAGGGAGAGAAGCGTCGGGCATGCATGCACAAACGTGAAGAAGAAGACCAGAGAAAAGAATAAAAAATAGAAAAAAAAAAAAAGGGCCAAAAAAAAAACAACAAGGAAATGGGCTTTTTATTTATTTTTATTTTTTTAATCATGGGCCATTTTAAAAGATTTTTGACCGGGCCGTTCGGCCAGCCCGGTCGTTGCTCCGGCCCGGCCCGATAGGGGCCGGGTCGGTTTAGTAGGGCCGGGTCGCCCGACCCGGTCCGAATTACTTTTTAATTAATTAAAAAAAAATCCAAAAATGCAAAAAAAAATTAAATATTAAGAAAATATTAAGAAAATATTAAAATTTTCTTTTCGAAAATCATCAAAAAAAAATTAAATTTCAGAAAGGTTTTAAAATTTTAATTTAATTTATTTTACTTTATTTCTTTTTTCGAATATTCAAAAATTCCAAAAAAAAATTAGAAAACATTAGAAAATTCCAAAAGAAACATTAATAAATGTTTTTACATTCCAGAAAAGCCAAAAATTTGCAAAAACCTTAAAAGTTTGTTTTCTTTAATTTCAGAAAATTCGAAAATATTAAAAATATTAAAAAATTCAGAAAAATTCAAAAAATCCAGAAAAATCAGAAAAAAATTACGAAAATTCAGAAAACCCTTAAAAAAGAAGAAAGACCAAAATTGAATAAGTCTTAGGGCTTTACAATAAGCTTTTTTGAATAGCTTGTCAAGACCACACTAATACACAATCAAGTTAGGTACCGAAAGGGCGTTAGTCGCATGACTAACGTAATCAAGTCCCCGACCCTAGACCCTCTGGTTGCGCAAAAAGCGAGACACACTCCCATGTCTCGCTCGGTTTCTAGTCGACCTTAATAGACTAGTGGCGACTCCTTGTTTGTAGTTTTTACGAATATCCCAATGTCGCGCAGGGTATGGGCTTGGGAGAGCCCAAGTTAATTGAGGGCCGTCGGCCCGAAATTAACAATACCCCTAAACCTATTATCATTATTATTCCCACGAAGAAATTTTAATTTTAGTAGGTCGCGACATTGGGATATTCGTAACAAGGTAGCCGTACTGGAAGGTGCGGCTGGATCACCTCCTTTTTAGGGAGAGCTAATGCTTGTTGGGTATTTTGGTTTGACATTGCTTTACACAAAAAAAGAGGCGAGCTAATAGTGAGCAAAAATAATGTCAGAAATCTTAGAGTTGATCTTGACCCATGTATCATTTAGGCCACACATTTACATCAAGATCGATTACTCAACCTGCACCATCAAATCTTTAGCTGGTATTCCTTTGGCTCGTTAAGAGAAAGTACACTATGTACCTCAACCACTATACACCACACAGATTTTTAGCCTCTTGTATTTCTTGAAAAGTCAGAAAGACATAACCATGTGATTTCCTCAATATCATGCCCTCCCTAGACCCCAGCACTTAATGTTGGCCATCTTTTAAATTTCGAGAGCATTCTGTTCTCAAACCCCTATACACAGAAGAAAATTTCATCAAGAAGCAGAAAACCTTTTTGCTTTCACCACCTTTACGCAAGCAGATACTTTTCCTTTTTCGTTGTCCCTGCGCAAAATCATGGGTATCATCCGATTGCCCGGTTCTCTAACAGCAAAGAAGTTTTTAAGTCAAACTGTTATGGTGGCCAAAAAAAAAAAAAAAGAACGCTTCAACTCCTCTGAATGTGCTGAAAGGTTTCTTCATGGTCTACGTTGGAGAAACTCAGTAAGTGTATCGTGGCCCAATACCCTATTTAAGCCACCCTTCATTCCAGGGTTTGCTAAGCAGATCTGAAGAAGAATACGGCTTTGATTATCCAACAATAGGGCTAACGATCCCTTGCGAAGAGGTAACGTTCAGTATCACTTCTCGCTTTGCATGGTCAAAGAAAATGGACATTCCGAAATGATTCCTGATGACAAATTTTTTAGCTTTGCCTCTGGTGGCTTAACGCCTCTGTTTGTTAGCTACTCATCTGGCTTAACTTTGACAATCTTATAGGAGATCCGATCAGGGGAAAGCTAAGACCGAGAGTATTTTACTTTCACTTGGCATGGCATGACCAAAATGTAAGTTTTCTTCTGATTGATTATTTGTCTTTATCAGTAATCTATCATCATGANTGAAATGGTGGATGATGATATTGCGAAAAGGTATTTGCTTAATTTATTATATTGATTTATGAATTGGATTTATGGTATTGGATGATGGTTATTTTGCTCATTATTGCTGTGAGCCCATTGAGGGGCATGTTGGTATGCATACCGGGTAGGATATCCTTCTGGGCCGAGCCACCGGCATTATAGGTGGAGACCTTGCCAAGGGGGGAATCTTGGTCGCCTTGCCACAAGGCGTTGTGTCGTGACCATGGTAAGAGATTGAGCAATAGATTAGTCAATGGATGGACCATTGACATGTGGTATTTGAATGGAGATTATTCAATGGACTTGACCATTGATTCTGGTATTGGGATTGTGGTTTAAATGAGTTTTTCATATAAGTATAAAAGTAACTCTTATATGATTTATTATGTATTTTATACATTGGATTGAGTTATAAAGTTTTGGTATGGCTTTGAATTCATGCATAGTGCTTGCTCGATCTGCTTAAAAGATATGTACTACTCACTGAGCTTGTGGTTGCTCACCCCTCTTTCCCAACCTTTTCAGGTTCTTTGGTTAGCAGCTAGTAGAATGAGAGCGCTTTTGTGGGGACTCTTGGAAGCTGAATCTTTTGTGGTTAGAGGCTGCGTCCTTCGGGTGAAAGGGCGGCCGTGTCACCTCCATCCTTGTAGGATTCAGGGTGTGACACAAACAATCATGCAAAAATCGAAGCACAAAAAAAAAATATTAAGAAGAAGAATAGTGTTTTTTGTTAGCATAGACGGTATATATGTGCTGGGAGGATAACATCCTCCCCAACCTTGAATTTCATTAAACCTTTTTTAGAAAGTATCTTGATGACATTGTGTGCCACTAGTAGCCAGGTACCTTTGAAAGAGGAAGCACATGAATCTTTTGTCTTTCGTTGTAGGCCAAATAGTTGTGCAAATATAAAATGAACATGACCAAACCGTTAAAACCTGCTAATGACATTACCTGTGTCCAACCAAAGTTCATGGAGTGTTGTCGCAGTCAGTCGCTTCTTGCATCATTCCCCACAGACCAAGAACCAAAAATCGATCAAGAAATTGCATGCCCATCTGCTCAAAACGGGTTTACTTTCATTGTCCCCGAGCATCCAACCAAAACTCATTCTCGTACACTTCATGAGTTCCAAGAACCATCCTTAAAATTTTAACTAACTTGTGCAAGTTCTTGATCCCCAAAAGAGAGTCAGTACCACTCAATAGTCTGATATCTCAGCTTGCTCGAAATGGGTTTTGCTTTATATGCACGAAAGACCTTCTCATTCATGCAGTTCAATGGTGCTCTTTTAGATTCATATGCTCTATGCAACACTTTGACGGTTTCCACGGACGATGAGGGAGTTATTTTCGGTAAACAGATGCATGCCCTCGTGACGAGGTTAGGTTGGTCGTCCAGTGTTTTTGTTAGTGGTGCTTTGATTGATTTGTATGCAAAATCATCATCGATTGATTATGCGCAACAGCTGTTTCATGAAATTCCTATAACGTAGACTGTTTGTGTCCATGCTCTGTTGTCTGGTTATGTTGATGCGAAGATGTGGTCAGAGGGGCTCAAAAAGACTAGAAACATGCCTCTCTTGGATTTAAATCATCATCATTTCACATTGTCAGCGATTTTGAGGGCATCCACCAGACTCTGCAGTTGAGTTGGGTAGGCAGGTTCATGGCCACCTCATTCACACAGTTTCCGATTCTGAGAATGATTTGTTTTCGTAGAGCTCAATGATCGAAATTTATGGTAAATGCGGCTTAATAGAGAAGGCCTGTCAAATATTTGCTCTGGCTAGAATTGGGGGAGAGGGAAAGAATGACCTTGTCAAGTATTTGCTTTGGCTAAAATTCCCACTTGGAATTTTCCCTGAATCGAAAGACTAGAGATGGTCAAAGGGAACTGTCGAAGAATTGTGATTCTAATCTCAATTTTTTGGAAGATGCTTGAAAATGATTTGCATACTGATGTTGTGGCTAATTGTCCCATTAAGGTGCTTCGCATTACAATTGCCAATGAGAGGAAAAAGGGTGGTAAAAAGGAGCATATACTAGCCTCAGCGCCACTTTTTAGAAGCCTATAAGCTATTACAAACTCGGAGCTGCATGTATGGTGGTTAGGACTATTGTTGCACTTTTGGGTGTGTTATAAATTAAGCTTTTAGCACCTCATATATCAGTTTAGTTGCACAGATGACTGCATGTATATTCTGGATCATCATAAATACAGATGTATTATCAGTCTACTACCCTTGGGGATAAGTAATTATAAACGTGCAATACTTATGGTTTATGACTTATTGCTTGTGGTAAGAACTACACAAGAAACAACTAGTATTCTTAAGTGCTGTGCAGAACTATTTCATAATACCTCGAAAGAGATGCAGCACGCATCGCCCATTCTTTCTGACCATTATTATGATGTAGCGGTTTGAAAGCCAATATGGACTTCTAGCAGGAGAACACCCACTCTTATTTCTGAATGTACTAGACTGTTAATATCATGAACCATAGACCACTCAAAACCATTATCTCTGTTGCAGGCTGATTCTGTCAAATTGAAATGTCATGCTGTCAAAGTGTTACGAGAAGTGTAAGATTTTGTGGGACCACAACCGATTGTTCTAAAAAGTAAAAGCTTAAACCATTAGATGATGGCGTGATTTATTATTTACATATTAACTATTATTTATATATTCTAACACTCCCCCTCATGCTTAGTCTGGTCTTTTGACTAGTATTAAGCGTGAAAATTTAATTGGAGAGATAAATGAGGCCTAATAAGATTTGAACTCAAGACTTCTAGTTCTGATACCAGTTAGATCTCCAATGGGGAAACCCAAATCGGAGTTCGTCAATATATCCAATTGGATCCACCATAACTCAAAAACTTAAACCATTGAATTATGGGCCAACTAAGATATATTAACTGTTCCACACCACATTAATTCTCCGATGTGGAACTACTTCTCTAACATAACTCACACAAGTATTATAACAATCTCACCCTCACATGTGAACTCTAGTGTTAAGTCTACTCTCTCTTAAATCTTTTATTCTTTTAGTCTAACATCATCCTCACAGGCCCACATTGTTACATCACCATCGGCTCTGATACCAGGTAAGATTTTGTGGGATTATTACCGACTGTTCTAAAAGCTTAAGCTGTTAGATGATGATGTGGTTTATTATTTATATGTTCTAAAGCATTGGTGGTCATCAGGTGCTAAGCCATCTATATCACAACCACAATCACAACGATATTAATGGTGATAAATTGACCATACTAAATAGTTATCATCCTTTGTATACTTACAAATTAACATCAAAGTTGGAGAACATTGAAACTCAGTGATAGATATAGAGTTCTAGTGTCTTATTAATACTGAGCATTTTGTTTTCAAAATCAATTATAAACTTTGTATGTAAGTAGACTGTAGATGCGGTGGTCTTACTATAAAATGTCGATTAGAAGAATCTATGTGCAAGTATCATCCCAAAACTATCATAGATGAAAAGAAAATATCTATTTCTGCAATAGTGAATACTATTTTTTGCCAGTGAAAGTATAATAAAATTAAGCATAGTTACTTTTTGCAGAAGTCCATGATTCCCCATTGCTCCATGCCTGCTACTCTACCAATGAATCATAATATTTGCCAAATTATCATGGCTCACTTATGATTCCTTTTTCTTTATAAAATAAGGGGGCAAAAGTATATATTATGGTGATCTTTGCATCAGTTTTTTTTTTTTTTTTGGTAAAGGTAAGTATAATTTATAATCAACCAGGATTTACAAAAGAAGTGCATCCCGGCACCAACACGCACTCAACGGGACTATAAGTCGCTAGAGTGAGAGGGTGCCATGATCACAAAGGAAAACAAAAGGGCTACAGATATACAGCCAAACAGGAGGGGACCTAACTATCCCACTCAAGTGTTAGAAAGAAAAATACAAGGGTCAATCCCCCAGCTCCGTTGTAGTCTCTTGTTTTTCGGAGTGTCAGCAACGGATTTAAAGGAAAGAGCTTGGTCCTTTACCGCCTTGATCAGGAGTTGCTTCATGAAAGGCACATTAAGATTGGATGCCCGAAAGATCAAGTCATTTCTAGATTTCCAAATAACGGAACAGAGAGCCCCAAAAGAGAATCTGACAATGTCAACATAGAAGCCTTTATCCGAAGGTCTAAAAATCCAACAAAGGATATCTAACCAGGGAAGGCTCCTCCAAGAAAGATTGCACCTAGCAGCCCAAAAGAGAGCTAGGGATGAGGAGACTTGACATTCAAAGAAAAGGTGGTTTATAGAGTCAGGCGTGATGTTACAAAATGCACATAGCACCGGAGGTAGTCTACCAAAGGACATAAGCATAGCCTGGGTAGGAAGACGATTCCTAGATATAAGCCACATGAGGAATTGATGCCTAGGAACAATGGCTTTGTTCCATACTTTTGATGCCCAAATGACATGGGTAGCTTTCTTGCGAATGACCCACCACGCTGATGCAAGAGAAAATTTACCCGAGGGATGGTGAGGCCACATAAGAGAATCCTCTCCTTGCAGAAGAGGGGGGATTATGATATGCCACGAGAGGAGCTCCTGAAGCACTGTCAACCCATCCAGGGAAAAAAGATCAGCAACCTTTGCATGTCTAGTAAGACTTGATTGATAGATGTATGCGTTATCAAAAAACTGATTAAGGGGGCCCATGTCTAGCCACGGGTCGAACCACAAAGAGGTAGATTTGCCATCTCCTATCTTCCACCTGAAATAACCTATAAATTCCCTTCTCAGTGAGAGGATTTTCCTCCAAGCCCATGAGCAAAAGGTCGGGGTTGTTGCTAACCAGAAGTTTATCCTTTTGAGGTGGGTAGAGTGTATCCATTTACACCATAAGGATTCTTTGTCGGTGAACAGAATCCAAATATGCTTAAGCATTGCAGCTTTATTGCTGTCCCTAATTCTCTGAATACCCAGTCCCCCTTCTTGTTTAGGGAGACATACATCATCCCACGAGACCTTGGCGCCTCCTGAGCCTAGGCCTAATCCTTTCCAAAGGAATTGTCGACATATTTGTTCTATCTTGTCTACTATGGAAGATGGTAGCCAGAATATTGACGCCCAATACACTTGAATAGCATGCAAGACAGATCTTATAAGTTGAAGCCGACCCGCAAAAGAAAGAAAACAATGTGTCCAGGATTGGACTCTAGCAATTAGGAGACATACCAGGGCATGACAATCCACTTTGTTCAACCTCGAGGTAATGATTGGAACACCCAGGTACTTGACTGGTAGAGAGCCTAAACGGAAGTTTAGCAAATGCAAGATCTGGGTCCTTGTTTCTTCCGAGATCCCCGAAGTGAAAACTTCACTCTTACTAGCATTTGGAGTTAATCCACTCCACTGAGAAAAAATATCGAGTCCCTCTTTCATACATGAAATTGAAACTAAATTTGCTTCGCTGAAGATGAATACATTATCTGCAAAGAAGAGATGCGACAGGCAAGATTTCTTACATCGCCAAAAATATCGAAAGTCTTGAGGACGAGACTGAGAATCCAAGAGGCCTGAAAAAACTTCCATAGCCAAAGTGAATAGGTATGGTGAGACCGGATCGCCTTGTCGTAGCCCCCTACCACTTGAGAAGAAACCATGGAGCTCTCCATTCATAGAGATAGAAAATTTAGGGGTACGAACACATATCATAATAAGCCGGATGAAGTGGCATGGAAAACCAAAGGCTTTTAGGGTAATCTCCAAAAAATCCCAGTTCAGGGTGTCATAAGCCTTGCGAAAGTCAACTTTAATGGCACACTTGGAAGAGTAATTATTCGAGTGGAAACCACTAAAGAGCTCCTGAGTGAGGAGGATGTTATCACTTATCCTTCTGCCTCTAACAAAAGCCATTTGTGCCGGACTTATAATATCAAGAAGAGTCGCTGCAATCCTATTAGACAAGATTTTGGTGATGCATTTATAGATGGTGTTACAACAGGCTATTGGGCGAAAGTCAGTAACCGATGAAGCATTTGGTACTTTGGGAACCAAGGCCAAGATTGTACAGTTGATCTCCCTTAATAATTTCCCAGTATTAAAGAAGTCAATAATTGCCTCTATAATAGAAGGATAAACTATATCCCAGTTTCTTTTGAAGAAGTCAGAATTATAGCCATCCGGGCCCGGGGCTTTATTCCCTAGCAGAGAGAACATGGCTTCCTTTACATCCTGGGGAAGAATGGGCTCCGACAGGAGCCTAACCTGGTTTTCATTCAAGGTGTGCCTCAGTGTTTCCTTCACCTCCAAAACTGTAGGCCGAAAAGGAGTATTCACTAGGGCCAATAGATCCTGAAAGTAATTAACAAAAGCATGTTGAACATCCATAGGGTCAAAAATCAGGTTACCCGCATCATCCTGGACCGAGAGAATTCGGTTGCGCAGGTGTCTTCTCTGAACAGATTGGTGGAAAAATCTAGTATTTTGGTCGCCTTCCTTAAGCCAGCGAATCCTAGATTTTTGCTGGAAGAAAGATTCTTCCATAGACCGTAGCTCATAGAAAGCACGTGCTTGGGTATGCTCAGTCTCTGCCAAAGAGCTGTTAAAAGGATCGCTGTATAGAGCTTCTTGCGAGAGAATGAGGGCCCTTTTAGCTTCAAAGGCTCGATGAGAGATGTCTGAATAAACTTCTTTGTTCAGTACCTTGAGCCTACTTTTGAGAAGTTTGAGCTTACTAGGCGTAGTGCTCATTATTTTCTTTGCATCAATTACTAGGCTGTAGTGCTCATTATTTTCTTTTCCAAGGAAGACAAATTATCAAGCGGAAGACAGTCACGAACATCATTTATCAGATGCCACCTACTGTCTTTTTGGTCAATCCTTTTGTTGTATGTGGTCCTCTTGCTTCTCCAACTTGAATATTTTGGGCTCGACAACTCTGCTGATAATGGAGGTTTGCTTTTGGAATTCTAACATACCTGTAAGGGCACCACCAATGGGAGATACAACAGTTTTTCTGCAGTTGTAACACACCAAATCTGTTTAAGTCTTAAGGTATCTTCTGGTTTGAGGTCTTTATGCTTGAATTTGGTCGATCTTAGCTCGCAGAGCAAGCTTTGAGAAAGTTGTGTGCATTGTTGCCCATTTTGATTCATTATCGTTTAATGGTGAAATCTAAATTCAGTTTGAAAAATGTCCAGCAGATAGCTTGTGAACGGTTCTCATCCTCCAACTGCTAAAATAAAGGAAGGTACTGCCTTTGCATCGCTATATCTCACGAATTTGATGTGGCTAATTCTATGCCCATTCTCTCTTTCTTTTCCACATGATTAGAATATGTTACTTTTTTAATATGATTCTTTTCTAACCATGTGGAGAGCAGGAAAGGCCGTTTAAGATTATTTTGACACAATAAGAACCTAAACAGGCCTGGACCAATGCTGATATCACTCATACAACAAGTGAGTTTCCATCCTAAACTAATTCCTTATCCGCAATCAAAAATTGCAAGTTAGCATAGCATTATCAATAGCCAGCTGCTTTTTATTGTTTTTGCGAATATCATGTGGGAAAGGATGTTCCAAAACTGTAGATTTGAAATGATTGAGATGTTGACAATATTGGCTCTGTGCTTTCTTAGGTACAACTTTGAGTTAAAAAGGCTAAAACAAATTAGTGAAATCAAACTGAGTTCATATTCAAGTCACTCTTGCCTTTGGCATGACACTACTGGTATTTTGTTTCTAGTACAGTTGAAGGTAGAATGTTAATCACTTAGAATAACCACTTCTCCAAGCACACTAGGTATTATGTGTGCAGAATGCATTCTCTTGAAAACTAGAAGTATGGATGGAACTATGAGATTGTTGTATGCTTGTATCAGAGCCAACAATTCCTCAATCTGACATCTCACATGAACATATTGTGAGATATATTAACAAGACAGAGTAGGGAACAAATTAGGTTAGTTTTGTAGACAGAAGTCACTCATTTGGTGTAAAAATTTTGCCTAGACCTTCAATTTGTGGAAAAAAATGTAGAATTAACACTATAGTGTCAGTATGTTCAAGATGAGCGGCATCAGTTTCTTTAAGTATGTCCTGCCATATTTTATGGCATCTTTTAGATCTGAATTGCTTCATCCATTTTTAATCAATCAAAAAGATGACACGTTATTACTGATGAATGACATAGATACAGTTTAGACATGAAACTCCTATCTTATAGCAGAAGAACAAATTGTTCACATTGGGGGTCCACATTCGCTACAGTATGATGGGGTTATTTTCTAGGAGGAAGGAGAAAAACAGAACCTACTCTGTCTGAGAGTTTCCTACAGCAATAAGATGATGCGACTTAAGCTCTTCGCATGTCATAATATCCAGCAACCTATTGGATTCCGGCTTCCAGCTTCCAGTGATACTTATAGACAGCAATAGTGTGTCCATGTTCCATCACATTCTAACTTATGTGATTAAATAAGAGAGAAATTTTCTTACGTAAAAAGGTTGGTCATTCGCTGTAAGCGGTGATGTTATCAATCTGGCTTATTTTTTTCTCCTGAAGAAATTGCTCTGTTTGTTTAACTGAAGAGGATGAATTGATCTAGAGGTACAGATCTGGATTGCAAAGATTAAATAAGTATGGGAGATTAGGAACTTTCTTTGCCATCAAGAAATAGAAAATTGCTTTCTTCAGCTTTTTTTCTTTCTTCCCGTTATATTATTCAGCTTAATTATTGTCTTCAAACGGTTGGGCAGAACTCTGTTGTGATAAATTCTGGTGCAACGGAATACTTATTGATAATCACATGATACTTCAAGTAACCTGCACCGTTTAATCTTCAGCTTACTCTGCAGCCAGCTTCATGTTAGGCCAATGCGGAGCTGCTCTGCATTTAAAAGAGGACAACCTTATTGATACAAATTAGAGTAAATGCCAGGGAAAAAAATGTTATGGTAATAAAATACCCAGCTGCTTTACCGGTCCTGGAGTTTTAGGTATTAGTTAAAGTTGTTTTCTTAAGTGCTTTACCAACTGATGAGCACGACCTATGG